>VCJJ01001880.1:2669-14090 GCA_024139415.1 Backusella tarrabulga
AGTTGATGATTAAACACAGCACTTTGTGTGAGAGCAACTCAAGTGACTTTTTTTTTAGAGGAGAAAATCGATCCGCATAAATCATACCAAAAATATAATTTGATCAATATTGTACCTGCAATTCTAGGTTTTAATAAATAGCAAAAAGGCTTTACTTTATATTAATTGGATGGATGTTTTCATAATAAGAGAAAAGACGCCATTCTGATATAAAAATGCGCAACAACTTATATCTATGTTTACTCACAGCATGTATAAATGGAGTTATGGTTTTTCCTATTGTGACTTTTCTATCTTTTGTGTTGTTGACCTTTTTGTCTATAAAAGTATTGTTTTACGCGCATATATTTGGATTCAAAAGCTGAACACACTGGGAAAATGATTTTGTTTTTTTTCTACGAGTGAAAAATGGTTCGGTAAGGTCACCTATTGTTATTTGATTCGTTCTTCATCATAGTATGTACTATTAATGAGATTAAGTTGATAAACGTATTTTTTTTTTACAAGTGACCACTTTTAAAAGTACCTACAGCCTCTCACAAACAAATAAACAAACCGTCTTGACATTGTTTATTTAGCCTACATTAAAGTTTATTTGTTACTTGAAATTATTCCTGTTTGAATTTAAAATATCTATACTATTTTCATATAATAATATTACTCATGTCATACGTTTAATCTGTCTTGATCTCGGCCAGTTTTAGTGATTCAGGGAGGTGCAAATGTCGAACCGAGATTTCATTGTATATACGTACTACTATTTTTACTACATGGATGATTTTCGAAATAGACAAGGAACTTTAGAGTGCAATGAGGTAATCCCATAGAGAGCATGTAGTATTAGGATACTGCTTTATATTTGAATGTTCATATTTATTGTTTCCTCGGACACAATCTTCATCAAGCACTTCATAATTTCTTAAATCATGCAAAAGTATTCCTATTAAATACCTACTATGGTAACAATTTCTCTGCTCTTAATTCTTTCTTTTTCCCAAATGAAGTTGCATATCTCCTTCAATTGTAAACGGGAACATCTACTTTTATCCATTAATATTAACAGCAGTAAGTACATTGACTCTCAAGATATATATTCTCGGAATGCATTGCTATAAGAGGGATTTTTTAGAATCTGATTTTACTTTTCCCTATCAAAAATTCCTGCATTCAAATGCAGAGTTGAGGTGCGATCACGATACCATATATATATACATAAAATCCAGAACAGTCGCTTACAAAACTAGATAAGGCAATTTACTATTAGCATTTGGTAATGGTTGTTTAAAATTCTGATTCTAGTTGCTTTTTTTTCTTTCCTTATTACCTGCTTTTTATTGACATTTGCTTTGATATGCATATATCCTGGAAGTTATAAACCTGTCCAATGTTGTATTATGGGCTCTTTAACTATTAGAGGCGTTATACCATTGTTCCTATTGTATTGGTGCTATTTCTAATAAATTTTTACTATGAATAAAAAATATTTGATTACCAAAACAACCTTTCAATGTAAATGACTGGTTAAGTATAAAAATGACTGGGAGATGCAACTGAATAAGGTATAATATGGGAAATTTTACTCCTAGTTTCCACTGTTCCAGAAAAAAATCATTCTTAGTTTATGGCATTAAGTGTACATCTCTAGGGCAGTACTAAGCATTTCACTAGTTAGCCGTAAGCATTTTTAATTACACTAAACTAAAGTTTATATTCTTTGAATAAGATCTAGGAATATGATAAAATACAAGGGATATATAGCTACAACTTAAAGTTGGTCTAGCGTTTTCTGCTCATTATCTTGGATAGTTTTATCATATATCCCTGTTTAAAGCCTGAGCTTTTTTCTTTCTTTCTTTTTGTTTCTTTTTTTTTTTTGGAAAGTAGGAGACCTCCTTACAGTAAGAGCTTAATGGCACTAAGAAAAACTATGACTGTTTCGAATATTTGAAATTCTTGGGTGCTAAATGAAACAGATTTCTATAACCGTAGTGTGTAAATGTGAGGAACTGATGAGGATTAAAATTAGCGTGAGTGACTATGGTAAACTTTTATCAAGCAGACTATGTCCAATTGTCTATATTTTTGTCTGAAAAGTGAATATAATAGTCAGTCCCATTTATAAAGTAACTTTTAAGATGATTCCTCCTGTGGGTACTTATCTCGATTGCATGATGTACTCACTTGCAATGTATTTCCGAGTAAAAAAAAAAGCTGGCTTTAAGATATAGTCTAGTTTTTAATTTATTTAAGTGATCACCGCATCTGTTAAACAATGTACTACACTGGTAACTTAGCATTTACTATCGATTCAAGGTTAAAGGATGGTGATCGTATGTATATAAAAAGAGTTAAAACCGGTTTGGAAATATTTGATTGTATTTTCTTAAATATAAAAAGACCATACGATTTATACCATTAAGAAAAGAATGGTCTACTTCTAATATACCTTATCTGCGTCTGTTTTTCTAAAGAGAATAGAAAAAAATTGCCCCACTTTTTAGGCTAAGCACTTCATCCCAACATTATATCACTTGATTGAGTATCTATGTTTTGCATTGTTGCGTATAGTTTGTATAATATCTCAAACCTTTGATAGTTCTAAATAGAATGGAAATATACTACGCTAATGGCTTCAAGGGTCCTAATTCATTCATGCTAAAACCACAATATGTAAATTAAATCTGATGAGATGGTGGAAAGACATTGGTAATCGTTACGCTGAGATCTAAATAACAGATCTGACTGATAGGTACCAAAGCCCTGGGGCTATTTTAAAAAGGAGTAACTATCATTGCTGTTGCTTATTATGGCCAAGGGAAACGATCAGAACTTCGTTGTCACTTTTTAAAACTAATGTATTTACGTTTTTTTTGTCATAATGTTACCCGTGAGAAAAAATAAGTGGTCATTGGTATGAACAATCCTAAAATGAGTAAATGTCAGAGGGAAAAAAGGAAAGTGAGAGTCACCGATCACAGACATAATAAATGCGGTTATTCAAACGTAAACAGAATGAGTTACATTATACATTTTTAGCGGCATAAACGTACTATTATCCCTTTTTTTACCACGATACTTCTTCGGGTTTGATCTTTGTACGTGGCATTCTTGCTACTTTGTGTTTCACATGAGGGGTACAAATCGTACTAAAATTCAATCATCTTATAATAACGTGCTAGAGAGTAGACACCGTTATTTAAAAAAGAATAACCACTTTTGCGTATGAGCTATGCAAATAAGAAGTGATTTGACCAGAATTCTTCTCTCAAAATACCAATCAACCTGCTTATTAGTAATACTAATAAATGATGACTAGCACGCTCTTTTTTTTTGATCCAATACGAGGTAATCTTGATTCGTCACTTTTAGTGCAATACGTAGTGTTACTTTATAAAAAAACAATGATGTTATGAATCATCTGATGAGCTACCGTACAGAAGAAAAAGGACGGATGAGAACAGTCTTTCAAACCAAGAATGATTTCTAATTCTAGGATTTTCTTATATATATATTTTGGATTGCTTTTCTGGTGTAACATGGTGTCTAAAACATCGACAAACGAATTCGGTGATATGGGGTTAAGCAAACATAGTAAATGCACGGTTCACTTCAACAGATTCAATTGAGCATTTTAATATTTAAAGAAGATCTTTTTCCTTTCGATTTCTTACTCAATTTCTTACTGCAAAAATAGATGTCCCTCTTTTTTTAATACTAACCCTATTTTCTTTTTTATTAATAATCCACTCGGGTTATTTTTTTTCTACTATAATTTATAGTAAATAAAAACATTATAACCTCAGACATATTCTAGAAAACTATTTTCTTTAATTCTAACATATTCTTTGTATTAAAAAAATGCATGAAAAAGTAATTGAACATTTTGCGTAACTCAATGTTTGATCAATGCTAGTGCATTTTTATTGTTCATCTTCCATTCGTCCCGTTTGAGTTTGACAGTAACAGTAAAAATTGACGGGGGAGGCAAAAGTATAAAAATCATCCTATTGTTTTTCATCGGAGTATCTAAAATCCTTATTTAAATAAGATGGATAGAGTTTATATTTCCAATATTGGCAATTTTACGACAGAGATAACAAAGAAAGATAACTCGGACTTTCATTAACAAAGCACTTTGTGTTTAGATATGTGGAGAAAAGAATAAAACTTTAAGCCTGTTTCTTATTACATGTTCTTCAACTGACACAAAAAAAAACAAAGTTAAAATAATACAATACGAAAACCTGGAATGATAGAAAACGTTGTATTACAATAGGAAAATAAACAAAAAAAATAACTTGGAGCTTGACAACCTAAAACAGACAGTTTCGGGTAATTCAAGAGCTACAGATGGAAAAAAGGAGACCACATAAAAAAAAAAATTCAAAATGGTTGATTATCGTGACATCTCATCTGAGTTACGAAATGACGTGTAAATTAAAATAAAATTGATTGAAAAGGGTATCAAGTTTAGACACGGAAGAACATGGCAGTGTCATAATATTACATGTCTTTAAAACAAACAATTATACAGGCTGCATTTTGTCGAGTGTAAAGCAAGATCAGCATGTCACATAACTCCTTAATAATATAATCATGTATTCTATTTCCCTTTTTTTTCCTTTTTTTTTTAGTCATTATAGAATTACTCTATTTTTGTCCATCCCTTTCTCTTTCGATAGCCAAGTATGGAGAACCAGATAGAGTTGTTGCAAGCTGACTTTTAAAATTAATAATATAAATGATGGGATGGGTCTGGCATCTCTTGAAAAGATCATCTCTATTTAAGGCTTGAAATTATAGATTTTTTTTGACCATTCTTTGTTCCACTTTACCCTTTTTTTTTTCTTTCTCGAATAAACACTTTTCCCATTTCTTGTATTCACTTTTTTACACTACAATGCCCCCCATGAGACCTTTACAAGAATATGATATATCTCCTACAACAGGTTTCCTTCCTAGCAAACCTCCACTTCGTCGTCTCCCAGACCCTTATTTCGAACCTTGGGAGGAAATGATGGAAGATTTTAACGGATTATTATTGGCTGGCAAGCTCCGTGAAAAAGTTCATGAGGTAGAGTGTCCTTCTATATATAAAAAGCAAAATTTTATTTTTCTTGCAATATGAATTAATAAGATATATATAATAGATGCCACAACTGGATTCTTCTCGTCTTAATACAGTCGAGGAATACCGTAGAGCATTTTTAATTTTGTGTATGGTGTCTCACAGTTACGTCTGGGGAAAACATGAAATTACATCTGAGGTATAAAAAAATATATTAGTAAAAAATCAGTGATAAAAATTTACAAATATTTGATTGATTGAACCTGTACTCATTTTTCCCACGATATTATTTATAACAGAGATTACCGGCTAATCTGGCAGTTCCTTGGACTAACATAGCAGAACATTTAGGCCTCTGTCCCGTCGTATGTCATGCAGCCGTTGTGTTATGGAACTATAGACTTTTAGATCGAAACGGGCCAATTAACTTAAGGTAGAACAGAAGTCTTAATTTTGCTTACATGAGGGTTTCATATTAAAGATATAAAATCATTTCCAGTAATATGGCAGCTTTGGCCACTTACTCTGGTTCACTCGATGAATCCTGGTTTTACCTTATTACAACAGCAATTGAAAGCTCGGGCGCGCCATGTCTATCCAACATTACATCTGCCATTGAGAATATCCATAATGGCGACTATACTGGACTTCTGACCAACCTGACCACCATCGAGTCTGCCCTTGCTGGCATGAACGATGACTTGGCAAGAATGTCCGAAAAGTGTGATCCCTACGTCTTTTATTGGAAAATCCGACCTTATTTAGCTGGATGGGAGAATATGGCTGAAGCAGGTCTTCCTTTGGGACTTATTTATGAAGGTGTGAATGATGTATGGTATGCAGAGACAGATGAATATGCAGATATGAGTCACTTGGATGAAGCCGAACGTCTCCTCCAACAGTATAGACGTTATGCTGGTGGCAGCGCTGCTCAAAGCAGTTTGATTGCTGCTCTCGACGTTGCCTTTGGTGTTGAGCACCACCGCACAGGAGAAAAACCCTCCTTCATCAAAGTCGACGCCGCTTTACCCAATGACAGATACACCAAACTACCAACGATGAAGCCCGCTGATGAGCTTAAGAGTGGAACCACAAGTCCCTTGACACCACCTCATTTTAAGAGAACAAACAAGAATACCTTTTTGATTGCCATGCGTAAATATATGCCTCGTCCTCATAGAGAATTTTTGGAAGATCTTGAAGAGGCTGCCAATATTAGACCTTTTATCCTCCAACTTCAACAGCAGAATGAAGTACAAGAAGGTGGCCTTTCTGAACCAGAGCGTCGTATTATTGAAGTTTACAATAACTGTATTCATCAGCTTAAACTTTTCCGTGACAAGCACGTACAAATTGTGAGTCTCTATATTGTCAGCCAAGCCCGTAAAGGCCCCAATATCGCTCACGGTGGTTTTGCTATTGCAAAGAAAGAAGAGGATTCCAAGCCTCAAGCACAGCAAGCAACTGAAAGAAAAGAATCATCTATACACAATGATCTTTATCCTCAAACAAGCCTGGAAACTTCACCTGTGATCAGCAAGGACTCAACAACTGCTAAAGTGACTCAAATGTTTCCACAATTGGGACTTGCAAAGAAAATCGATCCCAACACCAAGGTTGTGCGTGGCACGGGAGGTACCAATGTCATGCCGTTTTTGAAGCAATCGCGCGATGAAACACAAGACATGAAGATTAATATCGATGGTGGTGTGAAATCAAACCCAAGTGCTGTTGAAATGACGAAGCAGTCTTGGTCTGATTGGATTCTTCGCCGATAAACCTTTGAAGAAAATGATACACATCGCATTTTCTATATACTTTTTTTTTTGTATGACTCATCTTCTTATATTTCTTTTTCATTTATCAAGTTCATCCTATTTCTCTTTACATAATATTGTATTCAACTATTCCCTCTCCCCTCTCTTCTCGAAAGTACATCTATACTATAATTACTAATACCATATCATATTGTATTGTATCATATATTATATTGTATCATATTATATTATATAAGAAATCATTTATTCTAAAAAGGTTATTATTATTTATATTTTCCGGGAAAAAAACATCAAGTAAAAAACTAAGACGCAGAGCTGTCTGAAAAGTGATAAGATACAGTATGTTGATTTGAATTGACGATATCAAGAGGATTAAAGCCTTTAAAGTCCAAGTCGGATGGTTTTGACTGAAGTTCTTCTCTTGTAATTTCGTCCATAATAGGATCAGGACCTCTCCTTTGAGCCTGATTATTAATATCAATCTTGATTTTTGTATATTTTGAAATATCATTTCTTGAGTTAGCAAAGATGTACAAGTCTAAAATCTGCTGTGAAACATCTAGAGTAAAAAGGACAATTAAGCGTGACTGAATAATAATAACGCGTCTCTCTCAGTTACCTTCAATGTCCTCCATCCGAGATAGAAAGTATTGGTCCCAAGGCTGCTTATCAAACAAACCTTCAAACTGAATGTCTTCATCTTTTAATAAAATGGAAGCCAAATAGACACAGCCGGCAGCAATAGTGTGTGCGGGGTACTCGACACAAAGAGCCGTTCGATAACTGCGTGTGTGTGTGTGTATCGTAAGTTAATTTTTGTTTGTTTATTTTGTGAACAAGTATTACCTATCAACAGCTAATTGATATGCCTTTTTTGCCAACTTCTTACTATCCAACTTTTTTTCACAAGCTAAGAATAAAAATATGTTTATAAATCATCATAAAAACACACAAGTTTTTTTTTGTTAATAATATACCTTGAATTAATTTTGTGAATTTCACTACGTATTCATAAGGATGTAACAACTGAAAGTCAAAACACAATGTCTCCAATAACAACTTTTCATAACTAATGATCTTTTTTCTACGCTCTTCTGATACCTTTTATTATTATTTTAGAAATTATTAATGGGTTTTATTATTATCATTATTATTATTCTTATATTGCTCATATGTTATTATTATTATATTATTATCATTTAGAGTAATAGTAATAATGCATGTCCATCCATTATAAGAATTCAACCCTAAAACCCCTCCAACATTGACCCCAATTAATCCATTCTTCTGCTTACCTGTTCAGGATCCAGCTCGTTACTGTCGGGATACTTGACGCTGTGCACAGCAACAAAGATGTCCTTCAGTTTCTTAATTGTTTCCTCTACTTTTGCTGCTACGAATATACATGTGATGCTTATATCCTAATAATATATTCATTCAGTCCCTCTCTCTCTCTCTCTTTATATTTCCTTTTTAATCCATCCCTTAAATTAATTACCGTTTTACCTGTGGTGAATAGTCTCTTATTGAATAATAAAGAAAAAATCTATGGTACAATGCCTGTGAAGTACTTATTGTCTTTTGTGGACTATATATAAAAAAGGGTTATTATATACGTATATAAAGTGCTTGTCTTGTCCTTACAATCCAAGTTTCTTTCCAACTTCTTGAATAAATTTACAACTTGAGTGACGTGCAGTAGCTTCTTTAACTGCAAAAGAAGCTGATTGCTTGAGATTAGATAATGTTGCCAGTTGTCTTTTGGTAAAATAAGGTCTATAGTATCGTTTAAACGAGATTCCTGCTGTGATCGATAATGGTGTTGATGGTGTGATTGGCGATTGTTCATTCATTTTTCAAGTATAAATCGTAAAATATTAACAATTGCAAAATGGGGATTATTATAGTGTTTGATAAATAGAAACAACGATATATAAATATAACGCAAAAATGAGAAGAAAGGAAAAGAAAAGAAGAAAACTGTCGTATTTCCATTCGTGGCGACGTTGGTTACCACACTCTCTGTTGACTGATTTTTTTTTTCGTGACGCCCTTTATTGAACTGGCTTTTCATTGGTTAAAAGGCAATAGAGCTATTAGCACACGGAGCATTTATTTGTAAAGGAAAGAGTGAGAAAGACAAATCACTATGGTAGACAGAATACAAGTCAAATGAAAGTAACCAACATGAGGGTATTTCCAAATGATTGTTGTTTGCAATTACAATCATAAAAGCTATTTAGCTGCCTGGCAGCCGACAACCCAGATAAATATACCACACTACCAGTTGGGCTTTTTATTTGGGAATAGTTAGTGAAACGTGTATTTCCTACCAAAAAGAGTTTGGCGGACAAATGCAGTGAACAACCACACTTCACGACTGTATATATCTATTATGCTCATTTTAGTAACAAATACAGTTCTTTCTTCTCTATTATTTTCTTTGAAATTTCAATATGAACACAAATAGCCCTTATAATACGGGACGAGATACCAACTTCGAAAGACCACGTCAATCCGCTTCTTACAGAAGACCTACAATAACCTTTTTTTTGTCCTACTTGTCCTAATGAACGTGGTGGATATGGAATTCGTTCTCGTAGTGCATATCATTATGCTGCCCATCTAAGATCGACAAATCATATACGCTATGAACAGCAGTTTTTAGCGTAAGTTGACTTGGTATTATCAAATGGTATTATACGGGTCTTCGTCAGAATCATTTATGTATTCAAGGCTTGATTGAAACTCCGGGATTGAGACATATTTGTATAACGGAAAAGTTAAAGAAGCAAATAAGAAAAGGAACCAAATTCAATTTGATGAATTGAAAGGAGCCTCAAAAATATCGCATTAAAATAAGCCTTCGCTCTAAAAATAAACTAAGAGGCGTCATTAATCAAATAAAGAAGAATTCAAGAAATGGCACATTTACTACTTTCCTTTCCAGGTTTCTTAAGGAGTGTACATTCTCTTTTTTTCTATAATTCATGAAAAAAATGACTATAGTAAATTGGTGTCAAATTTTTAATGGTTACCATGCATTCTTTTTTTTTTAGTGAGAACTCGCGATGGAAATCTCTATCTCTTGCTGTGATATCCATTTTTCCTGATGTTCATCACTAATCCTTTTTTTGGGGGCCTCCTCTAAGATTGATAACAAAAGAGAAAAGCCGATTCCATCAGTTCCTTTACCCGGAATCATCCAGTTCGAGTTTAAACTCTTCAATTTATCAAATTGTCGTAGCTTTTCCAGAACCAAAACAAATGTGCATATAAAAGCTTTTAAAAATTATTTTCTTTTCTTCCTGTTATAACATCACTTTCAATCATAAATATCTTACAAAGGAATGCCTGATTCTCTGGTCCTCATCCTGATCTTGGCTTAAGCTACAGCAAAAATATATGGTATTGATTCTCATGTGCTTCTTTGTTCAAAGGCTAACTGTTTGGTTTTGATGATTCAAAATGCTTATACTAAAAGGTGTCCCTTTACTTAAGGTGGATTGGTAAGTTAAAAATACCTGCTGCTTTATCCAAAAAGTCATTTTATTCAAACAAACATATTCTTATAATGAAGACGATACTTCTAATTATACACTGCTCAGATTCTGGATCATGTTACTCACTAACTGGTTCTTACTAAATACCACTTGGTTCTCGGCTTCTATCAGATAAAAGCCAAGATCTTTGGCTTCATTATATCGACAGGATCTGATCACTTTTTCTGACATCATTCTTCTATTAATCAGAATTACGTGGACTAGGGTTTATTTGATAATGTATACATGTAAATTTTTTTTCTATACGTTTGATAAGTCACCATTTTTATTTCTAAAATAGCAAGTATAGATGAGGTAGTGTCAAGAGAGAGGGTTTCTCAAGTTTATGGTCTCTTTGTGACTGCTCCTGTTCTTGTACATCTCTTTTGGTGATTTGTTCTAAAACATTTCTACTCGTAATTATCCTGCACTCTTTCAGCAGCTCTTGGTTTAAAAGGCTCTATCTCATAGTTATGAAAGCTGCCCTTACCTTCTTTAAATTTGTGGTTTTACAGAGCACATAGCGATCGTCCAGTAAGTATTTATATAGTATTCCCAAAAAACACATTTTAATCCTTTATCAAAAATAGTTTTTCGCTAGTAGTATTGTCTGGCTGACCCATGTCCTTCCCAAGAAGGTGGGAATAGGCTCGGTTATATTCATTAACAGCTGGCTTTTCCTTCTAAATGGTAGTCCGCTTCCGACGTGAAGGTTTGATGCACTGGCGTGCTCTTTGGTGTTGGCAACTATTCTGAGATAGCTCGGTATGTATTATTCTTGAGAATTTGTTTTTTATTTTCACAGGATAAATTAATGCTCATTTTTTTTTAAAAGCAAGATATCATCTGGTTTACTTTCAGCTTGTGGTCCTCCCCTTACGTCTACATTTCTTCAATGCTATGACTAGCCGATGGCTCTTTTGGTTCTACCGGTACTCCCTCTCTCCGCTACTTCATCTACAATCACCTCCTTTGATGGTGGTATATTTACGTAGAGTGTTTGACCACCCGATACTAAGTTAACTCTGGTTTA
>VCJJ01001885.1:724-19738 GCA_024139415.1 Backusella tarrabulga
GAGTAAATGCTGCTCTAGAGAGAAACCATGAATTAAAAGACGCACTGTCTAGATTAACCATGGAAAAATAGGATCCCCCCCTCCTCTGTCTCTCTCTCTCTCTTTTTAAATCGCTTTCGTTTTTTTTTGTATTTATGTATATATAATATGATTTGTAATTGCAAATAAATAGCCAGTTATGATACATTTACAGGAACTCCGATTTTAAGTGATTTATAAATTCTGTCAATTCAAGCTTCATAGCTTGATTTTGCATCTATTTCTTTTTTCAGAAGGTGTAAACAGATGGATTTGCTATCTGTGGTTAACTTGAAAAGGGAATTTCTTTTTTAAAAAGAAAAAAATAAAGTGCATGATTTATTCTTGAACATTTTCACGGCTCTTGTTTGATGAACTAATGAAAAATAGAATATAAAAGATAATTAAAAACATTTTTTTTTTTTTAGTTTATGATACAAAATTCAATAAATCATGATAATCTGTTCCCGCCTTCATGTCCAAATCTAAATGAACCCTTATGCTCTCCATTGATTTTCATTTCAAATGTTATTTTTCTCAGTTATTCTTTGTGCTTTCCTCATTTATTTGTAGTGTTTTCTCAATTATTTTCTCCCCTTTTCTCATTAATTTGCAATTTTTTCTCAGTTTCTTGGAAAAAACAATATACTATCCATTTGAATTAATACAAAAATAATTCTACTGCACAATATTAAGTCCAATTCTAGGCACAACAAAAGTTGACAGTCTAATTTTAGAATTAAAGTTGTCCAGGTTCTTTTTCAGCATTTCAAGCATGCCTACATATTTTCATTTTGGCTACAAATCTTTTTGACATTTCAAATTCGAGAGATTGGTTTTATTGTAAAGCTCGGAAATAATTTAGCCATACGTTTTTTTTTAAAAAAAATAACAATAACAGTGTATAACTGAGAGCCAACAATACCAGATATAGTTCAGCGTAATGATGGAGATCATGTCACCTGTCAGAACTATTACCACAAACATTACAAAGAGAGCCAATCAGGTTACTTAGATATTTCTTTATCATTTTATTACACTTAAAGGTTGTTATTGGTAAAGTAATTTTGATCAGGGATACATCGAGGAAAGTATGCCTAATATATTTATATTAAAGAAGCAACCAAATCAAAGAGTCTTGTGTTTCGCTTTGATAAATTCTGCAATGACCAAAAGATCAATTTTGTTTCAAGAACAAAAACCGAGTATTTTTTGTGTTACAAATGGTGTTTTTCTTAAAATCTTGGAGCTATTCCTCTTCTTGATGAGAAAAAAACATGCAAGATTCAATAAAGATACAAAATAAAAAGAGAGAAAAACTTTACAGATTTATTGATACAATAAAATAATTAATAATAAAAAATAGTTGACTATGATGTTTTTTTTCTGATTTTGAGTGGTTAAGAGTAAGGGTAGAAGAGAATGAAAAAGAAAATCTATCATTTTAAATAGTTCAAAACTATTGGCGTTGTCCACTTAAAATTTGAGCTGCATGATTTGTCTAGTTATGTAAAAATAGTTAGTATCATTTTTTTTTCTATTAAAGAAGCTAAAATAGTTTTGTATTGTCTTACTTGAACAGATGAGAATCTACGCAACTCATTTGGTTCCATGGACATCTTTCTTTCGAGACCAAAGATGCGCTTGCCAAAGTTACGTGGTCTTGAGAGAGTACGGAGGGAATGGGTTCTATTGGCATAGTAGCGAGCTGAACCTGATGTGGAGACAGCAGAGGATCTTCGGGAGCGACGTCCTGAGGCAGCAGAGGATCTTCTGGAGAGGCGTCCTGAGGCAGCATCCGAGGGAACAATAGGCTGGGGCTTGAATACGCGTTGCATAGCAAACTTGAGAAGATCCATGGGTGCAAACCAAATGAAATTCCATACCCACGCGATTCCGCTTTGTACAAAAAAAAAAGGTTAGTATATTATTGAATCAACAAATACACAAACAAAAAAAAACCCTAGAACTTACGCAAGAGGCCAACCACATCCAGATATTTGTGTGAAACCCCAGTCTGCATAGACAGAGATAAATGTGGCAATAAGTTGTGCAACAATAAATGCACACATCAACAAAATAGAAGGACGTTCCGTAAAAAACCAACTTTGGGAACGGGTGATAAAGATAAGACCTTGAGAGATGGTAGACACTTGAAGATAGACAACTGAATGAAGCACACTATCATTGGGGTTACCATTAAAATCCTGAACGCCAAAATGAGACTGGAAGAAATTGGTCTTGAAAAGGACGGCAAAGAAGGCAACTGTAGAAGCAGCAAGATATAAACCATACATGATGGCATAAGAGAAAATTTCAAACAAATTCCATTGATCTGGATGAGGCGAAGGCTTCACACGATCAGTTGAAATAGTCATGATTGTTCCGTCATTTAGAATTGCAAGAATTAAAACCATGAAGGGTGGGAAGTTATACTTGAAGGCAAAGCACATGACTGCAAAACCAACAACAACACGAATAGTTACCGAGCAAGTATATATGGAATAGTTGCGCATGCGCTGGAAAATCTGGCGTGAATGAATCAAAGCCTCAATAATCACAGAAAGACCGGGTTCCGTCAAGACAATGTCTGCAGCAGAGCGTGCAGCATCTGAAGCGTCAGCCACAGCAATACCAACATCTGACTTTGAAAGAGCAGGAGCATCATTAACACCGTCGCCAGTCATACCGACCATATGTCCCATAGCTTGAAGACGTTGGACAATTTCATACTTGTGTTCTGGATACACACCAGCAAAACCATCTGCATGGAGTACAAGTTCATCAACATTATCGTAACCAGATCCTGCAGGTGGTCCATCCTTCAAAGCTTTTGATAGATACATATTATCACCCATGCCAAGACGTCTACCTGTTTCTTTGGCAATCGCTAACTGATCGCCAGTAATCATCTTGACTTGTACACCCAATTCAATAGCGCGGTCGATTGTTTCTTTTGTATCAGAACGAGGTGGGTCATAAATTGGTAAAAGTCCAATGAGACGGAAACCAGTACCAGGTGCTTCATGATTATCCCCTTCAATTTCCTCAATAGCAACGGCCAAAGAACGTAAACCACGACGGGCAAACTCGTCAACATCATCATTCAAGGCCTTGACCTGGTCCTCGGTCTTATCACGTGAACATAAATCAAGAATGAAATGGGACATACCCTTGGTAGCACGATACAGTTTTCCGTCGTTAAGGTCTTTGTATGTGATTTCGGTACGCTTGATGGTAGGATTAAAAGGTTCAAAACCAAGTTCTTCAATACTTTCTCTAGCTTGTGTAGGATTAGGCAGAGAGTTTACGATGCAGAAATCAATTGCATCTTGGTTTTCAGTACGAGAAGCACGAGCAGAGATTAGGATGATGCCTTCAGCGTCATAATCAGCATATTCCTTAATAGTAGGCTTGTCCACAATGAGCTTGTTTAGTGTTAGTGTACCAGTCTTATCTGAACACAAAATTGTTACAGCCGCCATTTCTTCGATGGCAGTGATTCTCGTGACAATAGCTTTGTGTTCGGCCAATTGTTTAGCACCGATGGCCAATGTGACAGAAAGTACAGTTGGCATAGCAATGGGGATACCACCAATAAGCAACACAAGGATATTGTTAATACCAGTGCGGTAAGGGTAACGGAAACCAGCATACATGACCAAGATTTCAGCGACCACAAAAATACCAATACTACACAAGCAAAAGTTACCAATTTTGGCCAAGATACTTTGAAGATGGCCCACGTCATCGCCAGCATCGCCTACAAGTTTGGCTGCACGACCAAAGAAAGTGTTGAGACCCGTACCAATTACAACTGCTTCTGCTTCGCCTTGCTTTACAGTGGAGCCTGAGAAAATTTCATCTCCTGCGTGTTTACCTACGGGGAGTGATTCACCAGTAAGAGCAGCTTGATCAACAGAAACTTGCCCATGGGCAGAAATAAGACGTCCATCAGCGGGTATCACATCTCCGAGCTTGATACTAATGACATCGCCCGGTACCAATTCAGCGGCTTCCATTGTCTTCCATTCACCATCGCGCTTGACTTTACATTCAGGTGCAAGAGACTCCATCAATGCCTTGACAGCATTACCGGCTTGACGTTCTTCCAAAAAACCAATAATAGAGTTGGCCAGTAATAACAGCACGATACCAATAAAATCTTCCCAATCTGGAGGCTCTCCACCGCCGTTTGATAGCGCAATAGCAACAATAGCAGCGGCTTCCATAACCCATGAAAGAGGATTCCACATGAAGCCCAAAAACTGAAAGAAAGGATTTACTTCCTTGTGTTCAAGACGGTTATAGCCAAATTTTTCAACGCGTGAGGCAGCTTCATCAGATGTTAGACCTTCGGTAGTTGTTCTATGTTTATATTAGTTGACATGTATAAAATAAGAGAGCAAATATAGAGTAACTTACTGTAATAGAGCAAACACATCCCCGGGCTCCATAGTAGACAAGTCATACTTATCCTTATCATAAAGCTCTTCAACAGTCAATTGTTGAATAGCCGGTAAATCAGTTTTATGATGTTCTTGACCATCCTGTTCAAGTTTTTCAGAGGATGAAGATGCTTCATTGTTCTGTTGCTCTTCCACCTTTTCAGATGAAACTTCTTCCTTGGACATGGTTTTGTTTTTTATTAAATGGTATTAAATATTAGAGTTAGATGGGTACTCAAGAAGAAAATAAGAAAGAGAAGGGAGAGAGCGAGAAAAAAAAAAGAAGAGATTTTATGATAATCACAAGCTCTATAAATACAATATTATATATATAGAAGTATGATTAAGAGTTAATATATGATTTGTAATATCAAAAACAAGAAAGATAAAAAAATAACAAAAACCAAAGCAGGTCAATCAATCTTATTTATACTCGAAACAAGGACGGGCAGATCAGGATGCAAAAAAATGGCGCAAAATCTTTTTTGCTCAACCTCCGCAAGTAAGAAAAAAAATACTAGAAAAAGGCTATATTCACCATATTTGGAGACAAGAAAAGAGATTGCATGTACTGATATCATTCTAAATACCCAAAATCAGAAATGCCTTCTTCAATGCAATTCGTTAAACCTTTATTCAACACATGACAACTTGTACCTCACGTGTGAAAATATGACATTATGTACAGCTCAAGTAGAACAAGTCTTGTTTTTTATTTACGTCAATATGAGGTCTATATTGTGTGTACTAGGTTACCTCTTTACATCATGACAGAGCTAATTTGTACTTGGTTTGCTCAATTCATCCCAAAGTTTTTTTTGATCCATCCTCTCTCTCTTTTTTTTTGCTGTATATATAAACTTAAAAACAGTCACAATATCAGCAATGTGTGTGCACAAGCACTTTGTACTAACAGCAAAACGATTTTTTTTTATTTATATACGCACACTTGCACTTTATTATTATAAAATTTCACAGTAGCCTATCAGCTAGCCTACATAATACAGCATTTGTATAATATAC
Organism: Backusella tarrabulga; assembly: GCA_024139415.1. Lineage (NCBI taxonomy): Eukaryota > Fungi > Mucoromycota > Mucoromycetes > Mucorales > Backusellaceae > Backusella > Backusella tarrabulga. Next base: position 6,214 of record VCJJ01001885.1, read on the forward strand.
CTTCTACATAGGCAGCTTACGCTCTTTACATAGGACAGCTTTCGTTAGTTAAACAACAAACAAAACAAAAAGCGCGCAAATGGAGGAAGATGAGATTATAGATATTGGTGGAGGTGACGAGGTTACTTCATCAATTACGGAGGTTGTTGCATTTGAAGAAAGGTATAAATTTAGAATGTGATCACAAACTTTTTTTTTTCAACTCATTTTAAGGCGATCTGTTGTATAAGTGCATACCAAGTACCCGATCGCACGTGGAATCCAAATCATGACATGGATGAAGAATCACGTAAATTAATTGAGCAAATGCTTGCAGAAGAGGAATTTTATTATGGATCTAATTCACTCTCTACAACGACCTCTACTAAAAAAAAGAAGAATGGGCTCGACCCTATCACGCCTAAAAAAGAAAGTAAATAGAAAAATAGCTTATTGTGTTGATTGTGGTTATTAAAAGAGGGCAAAACATTTTAGATAACAATATATCTTCGGCGGCGTTACCTTCTCATAAAACAAGGTGGACGGAGGAAGAGGATAAACTATTAAAAGAGGCATTGGTAATACACTATCTTGATGTAAACACCACATTGCTTAAATGCTTAGCCTCATTTTTTATTATCTTTATTGTTTTTATAATAAGAGTACAATTGGATATGGTAACTGGAAATCTATATCAAAATACGTGAAAACAAGAAATCCCCTCCAGTGTAAGAATCACGCAAGGCATTTGACTTTATCGGATAAGGTAAAACCATATTCTCGTTTCTTGACTTTGTCTTGGCACGTCTTTTTGTTGTTTACAATGTCTTATCTGTCAGGTTGTACAACCCGCGTCTTGTTCTTCTCCAAGCGAAGTGGACCAACACGCTGAAGAAGAAGTAACGGAGCAGCAGCACCAGCACCAGCAGCACCAGCAAGATGAAACGAATAGTGTCGCATTAAGTGAAGATATTTCGGTGGAAGATGATGATAAGGACAAGGATTTAATGCTGCTGGATGGTACTGATGAGGAAAATACAAGTAATACAAGTAATGCTCTCAATCAAAACAATGCTGTCAACACCGAAAAATATGGTGACGAACCCAGCGATATGGACGTAAATCAAGATCAAAATCAATCACCAACAGCTAATGACACAAAGGAACCTTCACCCGAAAATGACCTCAAGCACGAAGAAAACATGAAAATGGAGGCACTAACTTCGGAGAAAGAAATCCCGCATCAGGTGGACATTTCCCCATTTGACAGGTTCAACATATCAGAAGAAGAAATGGCGCAAAATCCAGAATGGTTCAAGCTAAAGTACTCAAAGACACCAGAAAGATACCTTAGGATCCGAAACCACATGCTGGATTGCTGGCATCATTGCAAGCCGCGTTATTTGACAAAGACAAGCGCTCGCAAGGGTTTGAAGGATTGTGGCGATGTCAATGCCATCGGTCGTGTACACGAATATTTAGAATCGATTGGCGCCATCAATGTAGATTGTACCACAAGTGCACCAAGGCCTCCACGGCGGATCCCACGAGAGTCTTATGAAGATGCTGTTCTGTTTGACGCTGCTGAGTTGGTTGTTGAATACGAGGGGTAAAATAAAATCCCTCAAAATCTGCTTTTTATAAATCATTTGACACTTTTTCTTTTTTGCTATAGGCCTCGAAAGAGAAAAGTAAGAAATGAGCATGGCGACTGGTAAATGTTTTATTTGTATTCGTTTGATTTATAAAAAGGTTTTAATAATCATATATTTAGGGTGGATCCTAGAGAGTTAGAAGGACGCGTTATTGAACATGGCCAGATTGATCAATCAGACAGTAAGTTTGTAACACTTTAAAAAAAGCAAGTGTTTCATAATAACAATAATAAATAATTAGATCCTCGACCGAAACGAATGATTAAGAAACATCACTCGCATCAATATTATGGTGGAGATGATTTTAGTAGAGGTTATGATCCTTTTCGATTGGTACCAACTACACGATATGACGATAATGTCCCTGCTCCGTTTGATGTTGAAATAAATAGTGATTGTTTGGTAAGAAAATATGTTCCGTTTTACGCTTATCCGATGTGTAACCAACGCTCCTACGCGCAACTTCGCTTTATTTACTTTTTATAGCTTATCATGGATTTCCACTCTCATCTAGCTCACACTGAGATCATTGGCTTGCTTGGTGGTAGCTTTATTGACAATCAACAGGGATCTAAGGTGTTACAAGTAAAAACTGTTTTTCCGTGCCAAAGCACGAGCACAGGTATTCAGGTAAAAAGAAAGAATGATTGATATGCTCTTGTCTTTGACATTGTATTGCTTGGCATTAGTGTGAAATGGATCCTGTATCAGAAATGAAAGCAAGAGAAGTGTTTGAAGAAAAAGGATATCGCGTCGTTGGTTGGTATCACTCACATCCAACATTTGAGCCTCATCCAAGTATAAGAGATATCGAGAATCAAACATCATACCAGGTATACCAATGTTATTAGTATTATTATTATTATTCTTTCCATCTCTTTTTTTACTTATTTGTTATTATTAGACATTATTTAAAGATGACAAGACAGGTGATGAGCCATTCATTGGTACTATTATTACACCCTACGATCCCAATATCATAAGCGAGCACTCTCAAGTCCAATATATACACATCAGTAAAACATGGAATGAGACGCAATCATACCGTATGTTTCCCAATATACACGCATTTCCTTAAATGAGTTTACTAACATAAATTAGGTATTCCATATGCTTGTCGGAGGAGAGTCAACCAAAACGAGCAGGTCTCGTGTGGCACCATAAATCAAATCAAAGAATTAATTGACGAATATAAGAGTTATGAACAGTAAAGTGGTCTCTCCATTGTTTTATCAATTCACTCGTTAACATTTTTTTTTCAACTAGTAAAATGAACATGATGCAACCATTCGGTTCACAAACAAGATTAGAAAAACTATTGGATTCCTTGCGTGCACACCTATTTTTAGACATACAGGATGAAAAACAATTTTTAGATCAAGTGAAGGAACTTATGCTGAGTCATTTTATTGACCAAGAAGAGAATGGAGGAGAAACGATGAAGGAACAAAAGCAAGAAGAAGAGTTGAAGGAAGAACAAAACTAGCAAAAAAATATACTCACTATTGCTTATGTAAATATCTAATGTTTGTGATGAATTAATGGAACAACAACATTCATAAATATATAAATATTTTTTCTTTAATTATAATATAAGAATAATAATAATAATATATAGATCATGGTATGACAATGATTTAAAGAACTAAATATGATAGGAATAATACATAAAAATGGGGAGTGGTTATGTTTTTGTTTTGTTTTTTCCTGTGGGAGGTTTTTTTCTTGAAAAGAAATATAATATGATATAAACAATATATATGACCATACAAATCAAAGGGGGGGAAAGCAATACATATAAAGAGGGGGAGACATCGCTAAAATGAAGCACAGCAACGTTTTCGCAATTTTTTTTTTACAGGTTTTTCTTTTTTATGCAGCTTGAGTATTACACAGATTGGGAACAGTGCTATACTTTCTTCCGGAATGTGGCATGGTGGGTGTGTTTGGTGAATAAGAGCGGTTTTGCTGCTGAGGAGATTGTTCCTGTCGCTGAGGTTGTGGGAAATAGTTATTGTTTTCCTGTTGACCTGGAGGAGGAGGAGGAGAGGTTGCAGTCGAAGAACCTGAAGAGGCGCTGTTATATCTTGCTCGCTGCCAATCATAACCACCATTGCTATGATAATCAAGAGGGATTTGTATATTAAATGGATGAGACTGCACCTTTGGCTCATCAGTAGAGGCATTGAATGCATAATGGCCATGTGGATTATTCTCCTGTACAATATAATGAAGTCTGTGAGACTGTGAATTGGGCACAGAAGTGTCAGGAGGAGTTTGATTATTACTCATGATCATACCAGGAGGCATCTGTGCGTTGGGAGAGGAGTAGTGAGGATAAGCGGTATAATAAGGATAACCCTCATTGGACATATTGGAAGGAGGAGTCATAGGTTGTCTTGAGAAACTGGGATAATTGGTAGGTAAATCACGACAGTCTGTTGCAGGAGGGGTATGTTGCTGCTGTTGTTGTGACTGCTGGCGATGGTGATATTGTTGTTGTTGTTGCTGTGAACGATCTTGAGTGTCAGCATAATGACCAGGGCTACGACCACGAACAACAAGAGGATCTGATTGGCAGGAGGCAATGGCAACCAATTCTCTTGCTTCTGTTTCAGCATAAAGTTCAATGTTACAGATATAGTACTGCTGGGCAGCTCTACGCTTTCCATTATTGGCAGTGGCGGTTTTGAATTGAACTCGTTCGAATGTGACAACGCTTTGATTGTTTGCAACAGTGCTCATGGTAAGGTTTCCGCCAGGCGTGATGGGTTTAGCATCAGGTCTGAATTGAGGTCCCTTATCACGCTTAGGTGTGTGCTGAATGATTTCAACTTCTTTGTCGCTGTTGGCCACTCGGGCGGAAATGCCCAATAAGAAACGATTGACTGGCTGAAGCATCTTGTTGTGGTTAACATATGCTTGAGGTTCGTTTACTAACTGGTAATGGTTGAAACCATGGAGCGAAAAGATGCTACTGACTTGGAAATAATTACGTCGGTAGCAAGTCCAATCATTTTCAGCCAAAAAAAATCCTCTGTCTACTTTTGATTGAATTCGGATAGATAATCTTGTGATAAATAAGAGTTTAGTATATTAATCTTAAAAAAATAAAAGTTGTCAACTTACAAGGTAGATCTATCTGCAGCGTACAAATTATCGTATGGTTTTGAAGGTGTAAAGGCTGGACCTGACTCAATGGAGAAAAGGCTCGATCTGCCTCTCATGACATTGCGAGGAGGAAAAGGTACTGCTGACTGATAAACAGGTGACTCTTGTGTTCGCTTAGTTGGGCGTGGTGTGCTTGGTTGAGACTGAGCAATCATACTGTAGATTAATAAATAAATAAATAAATAAAAAGAAGGAAAATTAACCAACAATTAAGTTGATGTTATATATAACAAAATAATAAAATAGAGGAACCAATTAGAAAGCAGTTCATTACATAGGCGCTTTTGATAGGATAAAATATTTATAAAAAAATAACATACCCAGGTAATAATCTAGAATCCGATTCTGGAGAGTATAATTGTTGCTCCTGTTGTTCTTCTCTAATAAACAGAAATAGAAGGGTTAGATTATTTTCGTTAAAATAACTAAAGTACGAAAAAAGACAGCATAATCAAGACAACAAAAAATATGTCTAATCAATCTGTGAAACCAGTTGCACTAAACAGCGACAGGTACGCATAATGTAGCTGATGATACACAGACATAGTTGTGTTGTTCAAAAAGACATATGCATGTAATACACATGTAATTTGATAAGCCAAAAAATTATAAATATACTTACGTAGAAACTGGACTTGATATAGCCTGAGGCATAGAGCTTCCATGTGGGTGCGGGCTGGAGGAAAGCTTGGGGGAAGAGGATGGTCCTTCTACTGCGGTGGATGAGTTTTGAGTCGGCGCTTGAGAGACGTGCCATTCCTTAGATTCTTGCACTGAGTTCATAATGTGCTCTTTTTTGACAAACATGGTAATGGAAGAGGGTAGTATGATTGAAGAAAAAGAAAGTGCTGTTTGATTTCTCGTTGGAATAAAAAAAAATAAAAAAATAAAACTAATGCACCAAGAGTTTATATATTATTTAATTAAAAAAAGAGCGCGCGTTAGTTTTATTAAGGGGCAGATTTTTTTTTCTTGAGTTGTGCAACGAAAAGAAAAGGAAAAAAAAAGTGAATGATAAAAAAACATAAAGTTAAATAACAAAAAAAAAACTCACTCCAGTCGGAAACTGAAAAAAGAAGGACAATGTAGTAAAGTTGAGGGGCAGAGGCGAGCTAGATGATGGTTTAATCATAATATCTCTTTTGTATCTGTGGCTCAATTCTATACTTTCTTCCTTATTCACAGAAAAAAAAAGGGTCTACTTGAAAAAAAAGGTGAAACCAATCTTTGTGTTCCTTGTACTTGGTGGTAATAAGGGTCATTCCATGATGTAGCTGGAGCAAATGGCTGAAAACACATAGTTCTGGTTGGTGCAATATCCCGGATGTTTATTTTAAACGCAGCATTGTAGTGTACGTTTAAAAAGTTTTTTTTTTCAAATATCCTACCCTAACCAATACGAACGCCTCATTACTTATTTTAGTCATAATCAAATCAACAAGTGTGATGTTGTTTTTTTTTGGGAATTTTTTTTTGTTGTTATTGCAAATAAACAGAAAAAGGTATTCCGAGATTGAGGTCCTGCATCCAGTGTCCAGACTTTTTTTATATTCCCAAGGTCACACACACACGAAAAGGCGTTTTTGAACCTCCGTTTTAAAAACATATCAATCAAAGTTTACGACTTGAAGAGAGTGAGTGTGTGAGCAACTCTTTTCGTTCATGATGCTGTCTATTGCACGTAAATATCGTAATTGATCTTGATCTTTGATAAACCCCGATTGATTTTTCTCTCTCCCGTTTACATTGATTAATGAAGAAATAGTAAGTGCAAGCATTTGTTGTCTGTGCGTACCCTCGTACAGAGTGAAAGGTACACCATGTCGTACATTTCATATATATTTCTACTCTGTCTTAATTTGCTAGATACAACAACTTTTTGGTATGAAATAAACAAGATTTATAAAATGTATCAAGTTCTTCTTTTTTGGGGGGACAGATAAGGATGCGTTTTATTATTATTTTCCCAAGATGACTCGGGCTATTATTTTATAAAATAAAATATAAATAACATTTTAGCTTTTTTTGACTATTTTTTCTAAAAATGCCTTTCACTTACTTTATACCTTTAATTCATCAATAGTCAGATCGATTTCTTTTTGAACACCTTCATGTCTCCTTATTAAACTTAATTGTCGGATAAAGCTCCCAAAAGAGCATACATAATTTTTATTATAAAAAAAAATAAATAAAGTTGGTTAGTTGGTTACTTGATTTTAGTATAGTCTTTTTATTTACTTTTGATGACCTGTTTTTCTTTCTTATTTTGGCTACGATTATATTTATTTGTGTTTCATAAAATCTGTAGAAAAAGTTTATATGTCATCATCAGCATGTCCAACTGTTTGAGACTGAGATTTAATGAAATCGAAGGAATTCAAACTTTAATGTATAACACCTGTCCACTATTTACTGATTCACTGGATGGCAACTTCACTTAATTGATTGATGAATAGATTTGTGAGACATAGGCGATCTACAGAAAAAAGTGTGGTATTAACAGGTTATTTGTCTATTTAGTAAGAGTGATATCATTTTCAAATCAAGTGCATATTTGTTTTTAGCGTATAAACCTGTTTATTACTATAGTTACAAACAGATAGAACGATATCCGCGTTATAACATTATACTTTTTTTTTGTATATTTTTTTCTTTTTAAAAAAAGTGTGTGCTTGTGTGTGTTGAAGATGTGACAATATTTTTCCAACTAACGTCAAATCTCACCACACCTTGAACTGCATAAATAAATGTAACACCTTCAGCCACAGTTGTACAATCATCGCACAGTCCTTTGGTGGAAGACCAGATTATTTTTGGATAGCTCTCAAGTGGACCTTTTCCTCATTCACCAATCAAGCTATTGCTGCGATGTACTCATGTGACCTTTCTGGCTCAATATATTCTTTGCTTTCTTGTTTACATGATAGCTTTACAGGTATAGAAAAAAATACAACTATAAATATGTTAAAATTATGGTGATGTTTTCAAGAAAGCCATCCTTATTAACCATATCCAGGTATAAAAGATTTACTTTTACTACATTATAATAAACCAGGGTTGAAAAAAGTATAGGACAGCTATTCTTTTTTATCACTCGCTCAATCTTTACTTCACTTTTATAAAGTGATCTCCCGCGAATATCCACCTTCTCTAATTTCGGCCAGGATTGATGGATCCAGAAAATGTCAAGCTGAGAGATGGTAGGTTTTCCCCATTTATCGTTTCGTTTTCAGTAATCTCCTGGCAAACGTACTTTCACAAACACTAGGAGCGACTGCATGCAATAAAAATTGTGTTATATTGATTATCAATGGTAATTGTAATAAATTAAAGAGACGCACAATACCCCTTATCCATTATTTATGACACACAATAGCTTTTTTTGTCTTGAGTGTATTGCTTGATTTAATATAACTAATACCATCGTGTCTAAAAACAGGATACTTGAGTTCGAAAATATATCAAAATATATTACCTCTGTCTCCAAGAAACTTGTCTCCATTTTGGTTTATAAAGGCAGTTAAAAAAAGTGGATGGCGTAGGTAAGGTGACTAAATATTGCCTGAATAATCTATTTTTAAATATGCATTTCAAACAAGGACATCCTTACTTTTTTTTTCTTTTTCGTGAAGAAGTCAGCAAATACATAAGTTTAATTTCATTGTTTTGTTAAATGTTACTTTAACCAAAAATAAAGGTGATACAAAATGCATGCAAGAACAATGTGAATTTGCCTATCGATTGTAGATGGTGATAAATTGTCAAAAAAGGTTTATTCGTTTTTTCCCTCTCTAACAGATGTCTATTATTAAGTAGCCATGTAACGACATAAATGTATGCTTTCCTCGAGAAAAACAGAAATATAAACGTATTTAGCTTGTATATTAAACTTGATCTCAAGAGAAGTGCGTTGGTAACACTTAGTCAGATGCTTTACTTAATAATAAATGACAGATGAAATATCGAATTCTTGTAGTCGACGTATAAAAGCATTATGTACCAGACGTTATGTATTTAACATTCAATTCTATTTTAAATGTGTAATCGAAAAATACATCATTAGATTTTGAAAATAACAAGTTTTGTTTTCATCAATAGAAAACACGTAGCTCTTTATGATCAAATTATCTCGTTTGCGACAACACTAAAACCATTTTTATTTTTCCTTTGAAAGCTGATACATTTGGTTTACTAGTGAATAAATAGGAGTGCAGGCTAACATCATTACTTAAAGATATATCCTAGTGAATATAAGTATCCTTTTCCTGTTTAGCAAAGTAACAAAATAGTATCTGGTCTACAAACGACACTAGAGCTGATTATTTCAATAGAATCATTTAATAATATCTTAATCATAATCCGCCATGGTGACGTTAATGTGGATGAGAGAAATATATCTAATATACTATACTAAATGCAGACCAAGTATTCAATTATAATATGCTTTCTCTTTGCTATTGGTTCCACTGAACCTACTACGAATAAGGCTGAAGAAGCAATTACTAAACATAAAATCCACTCTTAGTAGAACGGGAAAACCATACCTCAGAGCCACTAAGCGCCGGCTTTTTTATCTTTCACAATTCTAAGTTCTACTGCCGGCATAGCATATATTTTTTTAGAGTATTTCGAATTTTGGCAAAATTATCCTTCCTAATGATATTATGTTTTTAGAACCCTCCTTAATGGGTTTAGGTAACCACCTTTGACTTAAAATTAGCCAACTTGCCCTTTTCTCAAGCGAGCAAATTGTCGGACCTTTTTTAATTTATAAAATCCGACTTGTCCGATCCGGATTTAAAGGAACAGCACGTGCGCAGAAATTAGCCTCTATATGCTGGTAGTAATTGATGTATGGATTAGTTCTCTCTTCTAATATATATTATTAAAGTAGGTATCCATACATTGAAAAAACAAAGGATAATCGCAGAAAAGACATGGAAAATGACTTTGATGGATGATCAATGATGGATAGATGACTAAATAATCTTATTTTTCTTTTCTCTTGATTCTATAGTATGGCTGACTCTGCAACGGCCGGTGCTTCTCGTGGTATGTAGCAAAAATTTAAAAAAAATGACAGTTGACTCATTTTATGATTGTATGAACAGGACGTGGTGGTTTTGGACGTGGTCGCGGTGGTCGCGGTGGTCGCGGACGCGGACGTCGTGGTGAAGAAAAGAACGAATGGGTTCCTGTTACCAAACTCGGTCGTCTTGTCAAGGCTAACAAGATCAAGTCTATTGAAGAGATCTACTTGTTCTCCCTCCCCATCAAGGAGTACCAGATCATTGATTTCTTCCTTCCTAAGCTTAAGGATGAGGTTATGAAGATCATGCCTGTCCAGAAGCAGACCACTGCTGGTCAGCGTACTCGTTTCAAGGCCTTTGTTGTCATTGGTGATGAAAACGGTCATGTCGGTTTGGGTGTCAAGTGCTCCAAGGAAGTTGCTACCGCTATCCGTGGTGCCATCATCCTCGCCAAGCTCGCTATCATTCCTGTCCGTCGTGGTTACTGGGGTACCAACCTCGGTGAGCCCCATACTGTTCCCTGCAAAGTCACTGGTCGCTGCGGTTCCGTCTTGACCAGATTGATCCCTGCCCCCAGAGGTACTGGTTTGGTCGCCTCCATGGCTGCCAAGAGAGTCCTCCAATTGGCCGGTATCGAGGATTGTTACACTGCTTCCAGTGGTTCTACCCGTACTCTCGGTAACACTGTCAAGGCCCTCTTCGCTGCCATTGGTAACACCTACGCTTTCTTGACTCCTGATCTCTGGGAAGAGACCGAATTCTCCAAGGCTCCTTACCAGGAATTCACCGACTTCCTCTCCCAAAAGGCCAGAAAGTAAATTCCTTTTTTTTACTCTAAAAAAATGAAAATAAATTGTGATGGTGTTCCTTCGGTTTTTCGGCTTAATTTTCAAAAACTGAATACATTATTCTTACAAATATAATTATTTGGAAATGTGGTTTAATGGTTTATGTGAACTTTTTATTTGGCTTTTGATTTCAAAATAATATGTTTAGTATGGAATACCATTGGTTAATTTCTGGAAGTAATCGTACAAGACGGTACGCTGGTTAGCGAATGAATCCTTGATACGGAGCAACATGAAATCAGCAGCTTGTCTATCTGATTTATCGATTTGGAAACGAGTGCGCATACGCTTGATTGTCTCTCCCTTGAAACAAGGAAGGCCGGATTGAAGCATGAGGGTAACCAACTGCATGATCGTCTCGGCATAAGGACGAGTGGCCAAGTAAGCCTTGATGACTAACTCTGAGAATTGCTTAAAGGCCTGTTCCTCGGAGCCACCGCCCATAACTTGAATCATCTCGGTGGTCAACTTGAAAGGTGAGCTCTCAAAGGTAATTCCACCTGGAGCAATATCAAAGATAAAACCAAAATCTATAGATAATGATAACAGTAATAATAAAGGTTAGAATCAAGAAATCAATATATATATATATCTATAACTTACCGATATGGATAATGTGGCCATCATCGTCCAACATGATGTTACCATTGTGTCTATCTTTGAACTGAAGCAAGTAAGAGATGACAGAGTAAGCAGCAACACTTTGAACAAAGTTAATTCTAGCTTGTTGGAACTGGATGGATTCAGGACCACCATACTTGGCAACGAAGTAGTCATAGAGACTGTTGACCTTCTCACGACCAAGCTGATCACGAGAGATGGAACGAGGAATGACATCAATCACACCACGACCAGGAGCAGTGGCAACCACACGATAAGGGAAGACATACAAATCAAGACCAATGCTTGTAAAGATGTTCTTGAAGACTGCAATCAACTGAAGAGCCAATACATCCTGACGACAATCATCACCGACCTTAAAGATGGCACCCTGCCACAACTGGACAGAGCGCTTATGAATCTCAAGCTCATCTGCACCACCGTTCATCAAGGCCTTGCTCATGGCAGCAGCATCCACCACTTCCTTTTCAATCAAGAAGGAAGCCATGAAGGGAGCCTTGGCGTGACTTTGTAGAGGACGACCAGAGGTACGATTGATATCAACCACATGACCATCAGGGTTACTTGGAAGATAGACACCAACATCAACCTTGATCTTGGCCAATTCCTCATCCAAACGCTTCTTTTGCAAAGGCTTCTTTTCGTTTTGACCATGCTTGATGTATTCTTTGAGGTAACCAGAGATAGCAGTGACTTCACCAAAGAACTTGAACTCACGTTCATAAAAGGCGCGATCCTCACCTGTGAAGGATGCAACCATACCATCAATAATCTTTTCCAAAGTAGGTTTCAATGCATCTGGTTTGACACATTCTTTATCGGCATCAACAAAGAAATTGGCCTGCATGTTCCAGATAATCTGGTGGGCAAAGAGCTGAGATGTCTTGGCAGCCTCTAAAATGTACTTTTCAATATAACCCAAGTCATCATAACGTAAAGCCTGGACAATCTGAGGCACGTAGAAGAAGACGGTGTCAACAGGATAGTACTCTAAACTACGCATGGCATACTGGAGCAAGAGAGGATGCTTGCCATAGTTTGGCATAAAGTAGTTGGCGGCTGTAATGGCAGGTACAGGTGCCCAGTATTGAAGATACTTGAGATCCAACTTGGCTGTAGGTGCAATGCCTTCACCCAAAAGAATAACCAATGCCTCAGGAACATCAACAACATCCAATGAGTTGTTGGCAATCAAGCGATGGAGCTCACGGTGGACAACAGGTTGTTGAATAAAACGTTCGTGCATTTGTACTGCCAACTTGGGTGAAATACTCCAAGCAAAGCGGATCATCTCCTTCCAAGATTCCTAAAAACAAATTACTTAAATATCCATTTTTTTTTCCCTCATAAAATATGTAGTTAAAAAAAAATCCTTACATCAGTAACCATGGACTTCTCGGTATTACCGCTAAAGTTGATGGGGATACCGGTAGCATTGGTGTTAAGAGGATTACACCAGACAGAGAGTTTAGATAATTCACTTTCAATCAACAACAACATAAGCTTCTGAGCACTCTTGTGCTGCTTCATAACATCATCCTTGGTTTTATCTATTTGAAAAATTGAATAGATTAAATAAAGTCATTATGATGATAACTTTTTCTTTTTCGATTTTCTTACCCTTCAAAAACATGTAATGGCCAGAGACGATCTTTGGATCAGCGCTCCTGATGGTGTTACAGGTAACCAAATAGCTAAGTGAAGGAGAATCAGCCATCACGGCATTATAAAACTCGTGCATGAGCTTATGCTCCATCAAAGCCATACTCTTGCGAGCACCATAGTGCCACTTGGGCGATTGAGCAAACCAATCAAAGGCGGCATCATAGACCAAGGATCTAAATTTGTACTCAGCAAGGGCCTCCAAACGAGCTGATTGGAGAATCTTAAGACCCAAGCGCAAGAGTGAGAAGCGGGCATAGCGTGCCAAGGAGTGGGTACTCATCAAATGGGAGTTCTGGAAAGAATCCTGCAACATACGAATAAACATGTTTACAAGATGCTTGCTACGATGACGAATGGTGTAGAAGCGACTGCTCAAGAACTTGGTCCAAGTGATATGAGGAGTAAACAAGAAAGTAGCAATCTTGTGGTTACTATCGCGAATAGCCTTATCAGAAGGAGCATAGGTCATCTTGCTAACAAATGGATGCTTGGCACTATTGATGTAAAGGTTTCACTTTAGTTAATATATAGATTGGTGACTAAAAAAAAAAAAAAA
>VCJJ01001890.1:889-15998 GCA_024139415.1 Backusella tarrabulga
AATTTTATATTTTTTAAATTATTTAACTATCGTTAATAATTGGAGTAGATATGTTGATGCATAGTGCTCTCGACCTAAATAGATATATAACGATGCACATGTGTAATTTAACGTAGTAAACCATGACTTATTTTTGTAAAGACCTTTCGCTTTAGGAGTTCTCTAAAACGGAACGTTCAAATATATATATATATATATATATATATATATACTATGTGATCACAATGCCGTGGTAAATTGGTTTTTTATGAGTAACTCAAAACCATGATCTTCTGATATAGAAAACAGTAAGTATGACTTCGATAGATGTGCATTGTAATAGACACATATAATTATATCGTTCTAAGAAATAAAAAAAAAGTTATAGGCCTTGAGCAATTGGTTTTACCACGAGCATATACAACACGTTTATAAAAATCAAAAGCCATAAAGTCTACACTGAACCCACGTAGCTATTGTTTCGAATAAGAAAAGACAGTAGTATATTTGCTAAATATTTTTTTGCGTGCTTGATCATATATCTCGCCAAGTAGCTTCGTTGAATGTCTCCCAAGATATATTCAACGGTTAATCGGGATCATAAATAAAAAGGCGTAACAATCGATACAAATATTTTGTGTGAGATAAATAAGAGTTACATTTATGTGACTCACACAAAATAGGTTTTTTTTAATAAATGCAATATTTTCTTTTAATAAAGATTGTTGTTTTTATTATGCTATTTTAATCTACTAAAGATGAATAACAAGTTGATATGAGTGTATATTGTATTATTTGAAATAAACTTGAAATAACTGGCTTTCATTAATTGGTACCTGAAAACAAACAACAGTCAAAACAAATACAAAAACCAACTACTCGTGGCTTTTCCGTTGGTAAGAAGCTGTTCCTTTGACACAAATAGTTCTGAGATCATAAAGAGTATAATTAAAAAAAAAAGAATACTTGGTATCTTAGATGAGGTGATCTGGTAACCCAGGTATATTATTCTATGCTCCTATAAATGAATTGAGTAGAAATTATATAACCGCTCATCCACGCCACTACTAGTATACTATTTCTGGCTCTTAAGTTTACGTCGTTCGTTTACATCATAATTGAATATCAACGCTAGCGACTATAGCATAAAATTGTCCATTAATATAACCATAATTAGACTTTGATGCCGCGAACTTGATGCCGCGAACTTAATGCCCAAACTTAAGTAGATGGGCTAATTTCTTTGTTACATATTTGCTTACAGAGCTAGCATCAGATCTAGATCAAAATCATGCTGTGTACATTCTAATTATCCAAGTTTAGCATATAGTTGGGCTCTTAAAGTATCCAAGAAAGTGAAAGGCTCGCTACTAAGTGCGCTCTACTAAAAACATTAAACTGCCATTTTAATTGGATATTTATTATATCCTATATTCATGGGGATAGCTACTACTTCGAATGAATGCGTTTTTGAACCGATACCAGGTAAATTCAATTATCGAAATAAGATTTCATCTTTTCGCTATTTGATCAAACTCCACTCGCTATTATCATATGAAAGTAAAAACAAAGCAAAACAACACGAATTTTGACCAACATCAAAACATCATTTCAAACCATCTCCTGTTTATATCCTTTTCATATTCTTTATTGATCATACATTGTGGTTATCTTGTGTCTTTTTATAATTGAAAATATCATTTTGTTCGATTATCCAGTCTTGGGTTCGTTTCCTTCTTGTTCCTCAAACTGATCTTCTTGAGTGATTACCCTTAAAACCGATTTTTTGCTTGTTTCTTGAAGCTCCCCGGCAATCAAGAGTTCGTCCAAGATGAAATATGCCTGAATATTGAATGAAATAGATGAATATTCCTTTCCCTTGCATTACATTTCTGTTTCATATTTTACCTTTTGAAAGTTGAAAATCAAATCAAGCTCACACACCTTTTTATGGTTAGAAATAAGAGCTTATTAGTCCATGATTCGCTTTCTTTACAAAAGAGGAGTTTCTTACGTTTCCAAAATAACGATCCAAGATCTCTACATAACGGTGAATCATCTCGAGTGTAATAAGTTCATTGTCATCTTGGTTGATGCCTGCAACAAAGAAAAGACTTGCGTATCTAGAAGTACAGTCCATCAGTCGAGTTGTCGCTGCTACAATATGCTATTATTACTATTACCTTCTATACACGATCTTTTGGTCTAAAAATAACAATGGTGGCAGTTAGAAAATGGGGGTTAAAGTGGCAATATTCTCAATCTACTTACCTTTATATTCAAGAAAGTTACACATTTTAACTCTTCTAGCTAAAACAAGTTGTGTGGCATCTTTAACAATCTTTGCCTTTTCTTTGGGTGGAATGGTGATGAACCACTTTGTGAGACGGACTTTGCCTTGTCTACTAACAAGTAATAACCAGTTTATCTAAGCAGGACAAGATGAAGTACATGAATAAGGTGTGTGTTAGCTTGGTTGAGTAGAAAGGGACTCTTACTGCCATTGTGCTTCTTGAATATAAATGTGTGGAGTAATAAAATATTAATATATAATGGTAAAAATGAGTTCGCCTTCTTTGGAATAACTCTATGAAAAACTGAAAGTGAGTCGCACCAATTATGACGTGTTGATCTTTTTTGAGTCTCAGCCAGTTGAGGTCTTCATTCAGGACATTTCTACATATCAAAACTACTCAAATCGTACACTTTGTATTATATCGTCATGTTTTTAAACAGGTATATGTATGGAATGATGATGCAGCCGTAGTTGTATTAGGAGGATGTGGTGATTCCCCCGATTCACATCGGGGAAATTAAGCCTATAATTCTCACCTGTTGTGGATTGGTAAAATTGCTGATACTATCGACAAAGTCATTGTTGATATCATTTTCAGCTTTTCATCTGATGTCACCCTCAGTTTTTCCAATATTTCCACTCGTTTCGATCATGATCAGAAAAATAAATCTGCAGAAATAAAGAAAAACAGATTGAGATGGAAACATCCAACAGGAGAATTTTCTCGGTGAAAATTTACGCATAAATTCAACATAGATATAATATTTACCTACTAAAAGAGGTAAAATTTGTATATATTTCTATCATATATGAAGCACTTTAACTTATTTGTATTCACGCTTTTCTCCTATGATAAAATAAATTGTGCTTTTAATCGAAGGTAGTTTATCATTGCTTGAGCTTTCATTTCTAGAAAAAGGGTTGGATTATATTATTAATATACTGGTAATTAGGACTCTACGTAAATTGATCATTATGCAAACTAAATCAATCTATTCTTTGATTCAATTTATCACACTAACCCCACCCAAAGTCCATATATAAAGTAAGTTGCTGTGCATAGATGCTCTTTCACTTCTTCAGCCAAGTTACAGAAAAAATGACTTTCATAAAGCTACTCATTGCGTTGGCACTTATCCAAACCGCATTTGCTCATTTTAATATCACTTATCCTCCTTCTCGTGGACTTGATGAATCTAAGGTTCATATTTTTCCCTGTGGTGGGTTCGACGAACCTGGTTACCGCACAGAAGTTCCTATTAACAGCAGTTTCATCGAAGTGAATTCAACGGATAGTGCAAACTACACCTATACCATCAATGTCCTCGTTGATCCTCATCCTTTCATGTCTGATTTCAACTCAAGCAAGCTCTTCTATATTTCTGATGGCAATATCAGTCATCCGTATGAAGTATGCTTACATGTTAGTTATAAAAATGAACCAAAGGCCATCAATGCTGCACGTGCCACCATCCAGGTTATCTATCACAGTAATGGTAATGATTTTTATCAGGTATGGTTACTTTGAATAAAAAATTTGGTCATTATCTTAAAGAATGTTATTTTATTATAGTGCACAGATGTCTTTTTTATGGATCTTGCTGTTAAGTTTAATCAAAGCATGTGTATGGATAGTCACAGGCAGACCTTATCTCAATCATCGAGCTCTGGCATAGGAATCATGAAGAAATTTACCTTGAGTGAAATAGGTGCTGATTTGGTGCTTGTCCTTTTCATGTCAACCCTTAATATACTATTAGGATAAACATAGTCATTACTTTGTGCTTATTGTATTCATAATAAAACTAAGATTTTTAATACACTGATAAAGACATATGCTTCCATCTCTTCTTATACTTCCAGACAGAAAAAAAGGGGGAAATTGAATGCTATATCTTCGCATGAAGAAAGGAAGTATTATTCGGGAGAATATCATTGTTTTTATTTTCGAATTTGCTTTGTTCTTTTTCTTTTAAAAAAAGAAATCAGAGTAATGATTGGTACTAATTACTCGTTATGGGCACTTCCGTTAGAGGTGTCATAAAAAGACATAATTAGAAAGATCATACCTTCATTTAAAAAGTTCAGTAAATCTCGTTTTGATTTTCTTTTTATATAAAAGGTATAGCGAAGGCAAAAAACATGAGGTTTTTTAAACTGTTTTATTTATTAATGATTTGCCACTTAAAATAACTTAATTAGGAGTAAAAAATAGACAAAAAAAAGTGTGGAGTGTGCAACCACGTGTGCCATTATTTAATTTTAAATGCGCTGTTTTTTTCATGTAATAAAGTTATCTTGTAAAGTCGTCTTATCATTTTATTTTCTACTCGAGGGAGATAAAGAGCATAGGGAGTAAATAAAGGAGGTTTATTCATAGATAAAAAAAAAGCCTACAGAAAATATTTATTTATCCAGAAAGAAGAAAAGCGTTTCATAACTTGATGAGACATTTCTCTAAAAGTGGAGGATTCACAAAACACTTCAGCCGTGACAAATCAAAAAGATCTACTTCATAGGAGATAGTCATCCTAATGTAAAACAACCTGTTTAAACAATTATTATTGTTTACTCTCCTTCAAACAGCAAGGTCGTCATCACGCTTTAATATTTTTTACAAGCGATTTAATGTTCTTTTCTAAGTTCTTTTTTTCCTTCAATGATTTTAGAGTAAAGCTCAATATCATAGATTAAATACTCATGACTTATTCAAATGACTTCATCCCGTTAAATATATTTTTACTTATTTTGGTATTAATAACTTTTTATGTTTAATAATAATAGTAATAGAAAAGCCAATAATTAGGCTTATATTTTATTATTCTATTAAAATATTCATGAAAAAAAAGGTGGTGGATGTTAATTTTTTGCTTGAATAAGGGAGTGGGGTATCGACAAGATAAATACAAAAATGATATACAATCAGTGCTTGAAGCCATCTAGACTCAACTACTTTTTCACATTGTGACACGAAATATTTTCATCTCTCTGCTTTTAAATTCCCAAATTCGTCGAAATTGTTAATATCAAGAGGCTCTGCTTGTTTCAATGTAGTAGATAACCAGTTATCTATTGATGGTGATAGTTGTTGGTTTGTATATTGACGTTGTGAGTTCAATATCTCGAGTTGTTTTTCAAATGGAGAATTATCAAGACGTCGCTTCATGTCCTTTGATGGCGATATACCTTCAGGTCGTAACGTACGTTGTTGTGTTCGTTTACGCTCTCGAAATGGATAGGGTAGAGTCGATATTGAATCCATGATATCATCTACAGGTGGGTCGATATAGCTTTTTTTTGTGGTCGGTAAGCGTATGTAATCCTGATCCACTATTTCTGGTCGCTCCGTAAAAGGTGTGTATAAGGTTGATTGACCATTTTCCTCGTCACTATTTTGTATTACATCATTTAGAGTGATACTCAATAAACTATATTTTTTTTATGTTTCCAAAAATGAAAATAAAAGAAGAGGTTATTTACTTACATCTATGATCATTAGATAGACGTTAGTTGAAAATGTTTTTTAATATCTCATTTTTTTTTCTCAGGTAATATCGCTTACGTTAATACTATCGTCACTCCGTAATTTATCTTTTTTATTTGAAGACGTGTTTGATATTAAAGAAGGGCTTCGCTTTTCATCTGTAATCCTATTCTGCAAAGACCAAAGTTGTTCTTTTATTGATTTTTCATTGTTTGACTGTTGTGCAAATGGTAGCTTTTCGTCGATTTTTGAGGGTATTAATTTTTTTTTCTCTGTCGAAATACGATTTAATTTGTTGCTAATTTTATGAAAGTCCACTGACGATTTTTCGTTCAATTTATGTGAAGCCCTACGCTCTCTTTTGGTTTCGTTTCCAGTGTAAAAGCGTCGAAAAAAATCCATATTAAAGAAATTGTATATAAAAAAAGAAAAGTGAAAGAGAGCAAAAGAAAAACAAGTTCA
This sequence comes from Backusella tarrabulga, assembly GCA_024139415.1. Lineage (NCBI taxonomy): Eukaryota > Fungi > Mucoromycota > Mucoromycetes > Mucorales > Backusellaceae > Backusella > Backusella tarrabulga. The sequence continues at coordinate 7,111 of VCJJ01001890.1, forward strand.
TGTTACCTTTTCCTTCTTTATTTAAACCAATTTTTTATTGTGTTTCACTAACTTCTTTTTTTACGGCTCCACTCTGTTTTTTAACGACCGTAGCACGATTTATTGGAGAAGCCAAACCTTAACTACATATTTTTATAGCCCATTTTGGATTATTTTGTCAAAAAAAGGAATGAATAAGCCTTACAATTTCAATTGGTGGGAAGAAAAAGTCCTTTTTTATCTTTTTTTATTGCTGACTATTCGTTGTTTTTTAATTGTTACGTTACTTTTAGCTGTTCAATGTTTCACTTATGTATGGTCCATGTATTAAAGTAATTAAAGTAAATCAAAAGCAATCTTTATTGCTCACATTCATTTTCGTATAATCGTTAAACAGCTGGTTTTTAAAAAATTAAGCCTAATAGCTTTTGTTTATCAAAGCTATATTTTAGTTTTCTTTTTCATTCAACACAAAATTACGATGTCTAGTTCAAGAGATGAAGTGGCGTACATTGGGGAAGGGGCTTAAATTTGATTATCGAAATCGAGTATGGTAAAAGCTATTTTCATCTCTTTTTATTAGAGCAGCAAAAAGTGCGCACTCGGAGATTAAATCAAGCTTAACGAGATGAGGTGCTAAAACCTTAAAGCCAAGACAACTACTGAAAATAGTGCAATATAGTCGTTTATAATGTTCAATGAAAGAACTCTAATATATTTATATTATTTACAACTTTAAAGATGAGTCACATCCATCTGAATTATGCAATGTTTGGTTTCTGGGTATATTTATATTTTTTCTTCTTATAGTAAAGCCTTTAAACAAAATACAAATGGGATTGACAACTTAAAATCAATTTAGAGTTAGAGATAGCTAATTAAAGATGAATATCGAAAGTATTCAGAATTAGTATTTCATACATAAAATCTAACCTCATCTAATTATAGTAGTTGTAAGTTTGATGATGTGATTATGGTTATAAAATGTAAATCTTGACGAAAAAAAAGTGTTCGTTTGGAAATTAAGTCATATCAGGAGTCGATATATTGACGACACTATGATCGTCATTGTATTAGTGAAAAACTCGAAATAGTTGAAAAAGAGAAATATCTCTACATATATCGCCTTCGCTCGAGTTGCATTATAATAATAGAAACTAGTCTGGACATTGATCTATTTCAAGTATATCTAAAAATACTGTCTCTAGATTTACATTTCGTTTCTTTTCTCTACGATATATCAGTATTTGTAAAAGAAAGGAGTAATTATTTTAAATCGTCGAAATAAGGTACGTGATCAAATTTTAAATCAATAGTAGAAAACAGGGTGAAATTTATTAATGGTAGGTAAGTTTATAAACATATCAGAAATAAGCCACATGTATCATTCCTTTTTCATATTTAAAACCTGGAATGCAAATCTTGATATAGAATCAAAGTCAGGCCCAATACTAAAAGAAAAAAATATATATACTTTGATAAAGTACAAACCTATGACGGCTTCACTTTTTTTTTACTTGAGAAGAAAAGCGTAAAAAAGAGCATCGCTATACTTATAATTTCATCAAATCACAAAACTTTGGATTCTTTTTGAATCGTTTTTAAAGGAGTAAAAATGGTTTTATATTTTTGCATATATTACAAGCTCTGGGGCATTATATTGATTTATGGCAATATAATAATATGCTTTTTTCTGCATTGTTTTGGATAAAAGTAGAATTATTAAAATGGAGGACTCTGTTTCTAAGATATATCAAATAAATTAAGTGACAAGTGATCGATATCAATAATATAAAAAAAAACGCCATTCTGGTTTCATTCACTGATGATTTTAAATCATTCTAAGGAACTTCAAAGTAGAATCTTTGCAAACCCATTTTGGTACGTTAATATGCACTTTAAGGACAAAAACTCTGCATACAACCATTTTAGGAAAGGTTGACAACTTTCCCAATTGTGCCTATAAATCCCTTTGAGGTTGTTTTCTTTTTAAATTGCAAGATTGGCGTTAGCAAGTAGAGGAGAAGAAAAAGGGACAAGTAAATTAAAGCCGGTTAAATAACATTCAATGATATTCTTTTCTTACTTAGTCTTATATTTTATATTTATCCGTATAGAAAAAAAGGGCGTTTATTATTTCCCTTTATTTTACAGACACCATAATAACTCGTTTATGTTATCTTTTTAGTGGTTCTATTCTCCTTCAATAAAAAAAACTATGAGTTTATTAGTTACATAACCACCTGTTTTTTTCGGAGTATATTCTTTACGTTATGTCACTACCTTTTAAGTGATATATGACACTCATTTGGTTGACAATTAAGACGTATATATCCAGCCTTCATTACACATGCATATCAAGGAATTCTACAAAAAGATATAGATAGAATATAATGCGATTTAAGTAAGAATACGTAATGTCACTTTAAGTTACCAAATTTATACTTTTGCTGATGATTTACCATATCAATTGTAGAATCTCATAATATTTTCCTTTTACTTTGGTTTCTTTTCTTTGTATTAATGATATTTAGTTTTGATTATACATAGTATTTAATAAAAATAAAAGGATAAAAAAGGAAATTAAAAAAAATAGTTCTTTATTAGTGTATAATAATAACAAGATACCATTATAAACTATGATAATGAGTATATATTATCAGTGTATGAGCACATTATTTCATTAGAATGTTCCAAACAAACTGTTATAAATTTAGAGTTTACAGGTGTCAATAAGTATACTTTATTTGCACATGGACCTAAACAAATAGTAGAAATATCATTGGCGGATAAGCAAAGTCTTAGCAATGTTTATTATGCTTCTACAATTTCATTAAGCTTCCGCTCATCGCCTACAGGCATATATATTTGCTTCTATAAATATACTTTCTTATAAACTTATATTATATACATATATTTACTATTTTTAGCTATTCTCTAATCGATGCATGGTTGTCTTTTAGCATACATCCAAGCTACTTGAATGAGTTAATAGAATGAAATAGAGTTTATTAATATTACATACTGAACGATTGTATGATTATAATAAACTTCTAAATTGGAAAAAATAAAAATGAAAGGATACCCTGTTTGATATAAAATCAAAAAACTTTTCAATGACAAAGAAAATTTTGGAAACGATAATTTAGCTTATATGTTGTCATTAGGCGCAGTATCCTGTAAAGTGGCATTCATTTGCTTTTTAAAGCTGATGCTGAATTTGTTTTTTAGTTTTTCTTAGATTGATCAAAAGGGGAAAAGGATAAGAAAATGACTTGAATAAGTATCTGTGTCGTTTACTCTACTTGCATGCACTACATATTGTTGCATAAAATGCCTGGGAAAATAGAAGAAAGTAGCTTCTTATCACAAATGGTCACCTAGTTCTATTTAATTATATTGCGGTTTTATGAAAACATACCATATGCTTTTACTAAAGAGAAAACCCATGCCTAGGCTCATAATGCTCAGATCAAGAAATACACTCTAGAAAAAATGAATTGCAAGTTGAATAATATACAAATATAACGTAGCACTTTTTCCTAAATTAAAACAGGAAAAAGTCGCGAATCAACCGTTGAGTCATTTATGGGTGATCTTCAGATGATCTATGGTAGAAAATCTTTCCTTCTCCATATTTATTACAGTTTGATAATAATATGAACAAATACTATAAAATGAATGATAACCATTTCACAGCTCGAAAAGGGAGTTTTTCCCCTTTTTATTATTGATTTGGTATAAAGCCTATAAAAAGAATATCAAGGGTTTACCTTGAACGTAATTTCTCCGAGAAAATGATAATGAAAGAAAAAAAAGAAAAGTTTTAAAAACTAGTGAATGTACCTATGTGTGTGTGTGTGTGTGTGTGTGTGTGTGTATGTGGATCCACAGATTTGTATCCACATCAGGCTGTACTTTTCCATAGATTCTAAAGGGGTCATTATAGAATCACAAGCCCTTTTCTAAACTCTTTTATAAATACTTTTAGATAAATATACATAGCTATAAATGCTGAATTGCTCTTCTATTTCACTCTCCTAATCGAATCTCTTTCTCTCTTCTTTTTTTTTTTTCATTATTTATTTATTTTATATTTTATATTTTAAATTCCCTCTTTCTTATTTTAATTCTTACTTGCAAAAAAAATGAGAGAATCAACATTATTATTTAATTTTCCATCACTTTCATCACTGACAATCACATCAAAAGATGATCCGTTCCACAAAGAGCCATTAAAACCGATGCCAATCCAACATGATACATACACTTATTCCAAGAAGAATAAAAGTAGTAAAAGAATAAAGTGGGCAACATTTCATCGAAAACTTTTATCAAAAGTGCCATTCGCCAAGTACCAACAGCAGCAGTATCGCCCTCACCGATTAAGTCACTACGGAGTGCTTCAGCGACGACAAATAGGAACAGGCGCTTCAGCCACGGTGCGAATGACACACCGGATAGAGGATGATGGAGAAATGCGAGTATATGCAATTAAAGCATTCCGAAAACGAAAGGCACGAGAAACAGAAGCCAGTTTTATGAAGAAATTAATTAGTGAATTTTGTATTTCCTCAGCATTGCATCACCCTAATATTGTGCGCACTATAGACTTGGTACTTGATGAAAAAAATAGATATTGCACAGTGATGGAATATGTAGGTTCTCGTTTTTTCTTTATTTCCTTTTTCCATTATTTCCCTTTTTTTTTGTTTCTTCTATATTTGCAAGTTTATATATAGACAATATATTATATACGAACTTGATATGTATAATCTCACAGAAAAAAGCAAAAATATGGATTGGGATTGATAAATTTTCTATTACGCTCCTCTCTTACACACTCCTACTCTTCCCCTTTTTAATAGTGCTCAGGGGGCGATCTTTATTCTTTTATCAAGGATGGAAATCCTATGCCTTTAGAAGAGGCTAATGGATTATTTAAGCAACTCCTAGAAGGGCTCTCCTATCTACACAATTTGGGCGTTGCTCATCGAGATATAAAGCCCGAGAATTTATTGCTGTTGACACAAGACGGAGGCCCTACAATATTAAAAATCACTGATTTTGGCGAGGCTGATGTATTTCGTGAGGCATGGCAGGACAATAGCAGGCTATCTGATGGTTTATGCGGGTCAACTCCATATATAGCACCAGAAATATTTTTATGTTCTAGGCAAGGTTATCGAGCAAGCCAGGCTGATGTCTGGTCGGCTGCGGTTGTTTATTTTTGCATGCGTCTGGATGGCGTACCATTTTTTTCGGCGCAGCCATCAGATTCCAATTATCGTATGTACCAAAAACACTTTGCAACTGAAACTTATCCAGCGTTCCAGGTTCTAGACGATGATAGTAGGTCCATGCTGTATGCAATGCTAAATCCGGATCCTGAAAAGAGATGGACTGTTCAAGATATATTAAAACTTACTTGGCTATCCGATGTAGAGCTACCACATTACATAATATAGTACTATCAGTATCATAAATAATAATCACATAATCCTTTTTACATACATTTTCCTTATATATATAATAATAATAATAATAATAATAGTAATAACAATAATACTTCAATAAACATCAAGTCACAACTTACGCCATATTCTGTTTGAATCACACATTCAACCCCCACTTCCAAAAAATAAAAAAAGATGTTGATAGCGGACATTTAAAAAACAAACCGTTATAAATCAAACGAATCGTAGCATTACTTTTTTCTTTCTCTTCTCGCTCTTTATAACCTTGTCTTTTTTTATTACTAATATTAAAATGAGTATTGACATAAAGCCTGCTGCTCGAGTCTCAAGCTTTGCAAAAGACGGTATGATATAGCGCATTTATATGAATAAAGACAACACTTTTATTAAATATAGACGTTTGTTTTCTTATAACTCTGTTACTACTGACAACCACAATTAGTCTGGTCTATTTTCACACCTCTTGCCTTAGAGACCAAGGCTATCAACTTGGGACAAGGTTATATGAAGTAAGTTTCAACCTGTGTGTTTCAAATAGACTTTTTTTATTAAATGTTGTATAGCTTTGGACCCCCTGGAATTATTACCGATGCTGCAAAGAATGCCATTGATATTGTTGAGTCTAACCAATATAGGTAAAAACATAACACAAAAGTAACCCAATAGTTATTCACACATAATATATTAGTCATCCTCGAGGTCGCCCTAGATTGAGAAACGCTCTTGCAGCTTCTTATAGCGAACAATTCAATCGTAAGCTTGATCCCGAAACCGAAATTTTGGTAACTGCAGGTGCCAACGAAGGTAAGAAAGATTAAAAAAAACTGTAAACAAAGCGGGGGTTAAAGGCGGCTATTATAAAGGTATGTTTGCTACTTTTGCTGGTTTCTTGGATGAAGGTGATGAGGTTATTTGCATGGAACCTTTCTTCGATCAATATATTGTGCGTGACTTGGTTTTGTTTAATACCATCCATAAAGCATACAATTGACCTTCTTTTTTTTTTACAGCCCAACATTAGCATGAACGGTGGTGTTCCCGTTTATGTTCCTCTTAGACCTCCTGCCGATGTCGCTGACCGTGTCATTTCATCTCACGAATGGACTTTAGATATCAACGAGTTGAAGTCTAAGGTCACACCAAAGACAAAGATGATTGTTATCAACACGCCCCACAACCCCATCGGTAAGGTATTTGACGAGGATGAGCTTCGTGCTATCGGTAAAGTTGCTGAGGAGCACAATTTGGTTATTTTATCTGATGAAGTGGTAAGTTGGAGGAAAAAGCAAAGGGACGTAATAATTGATTGTATTTTACTTAGTATGATCGCCTTTATTATCCACCCCTCACTCGCTTCCCCAGAATCGCAAACATTGACGACTTGTGGAAACGTACCATCACTGTCGGATCTGGCGGTAAGAGTTTTGCTGCCACTGGCTGGCGAGTTGGATGGCTGATTGGTCCCGCAAACTTGATTCAGCACTCTTTTGCAGCACAGACTCGTGTTGTGTTCTGTGTAAACTCCCCCTGTCAAGAAGCAGTTGCAGCTGGTCTTGAGGCCTCACTCACTATGCCATTGTTCCAAGATCAAATTGATCAATATTTGAAGAAGCGTAGCATCCTTTCCAAGTTGTTTGATGAATTGAATCTCCCTTACACTGTACCTGAGGGTGCCTATTATATATTGGTCAATACCAGCAAGATCCAAATTCCCAAAGACTTTGTTTTCCCTGAAATTCTCAATGAAAGAGGCGATGACTTCAAAATGTGCTATTGGTTTACAAAGGAACTTGGTGTATGTGCCATTCCTCCTTCAGAGTTCTATGTAAAGGAACATTGGCCATTGGCTGCCAACTTTGCCCGTTTTGCTTTCTGTAAAACTGATGAAGTGTTGGAACAGGCTGTCGAACGTTTGAAGAGACTTGGTGATTTTATTAAATCTGATTAGAATATGAAATAAAATAAAATATTGTTTTCTTGTTAGTTTAAATTTTTTTTTTTGGAAATGTCATTAAATTATGAGTTTTTTTTTAGTCATCTGTTTACTATTGCAGGGTACATATTCTCAGGTTTCTTTTTCCTCTATATCTTGTTTTATAGAAGTTTCTACAAGGGGAAAAAGAAGCTACGCAAGGAGAAAACCCCGGTTCGAGGAGGGGGGAAACATTTTCATCATAATTTCATGATCCTTTTTTTTTTTTTGTAATATTTGCCTTTTATAATTGCTTGTTTTATGATATTAAATTCTAGTATTTAAAACGGCCATAAAACACTCGGGGCCTTTATTCTAGCCAGTTGTAGAAGAGTATAAACTGGAGTAGCATTTATGGATTCCTATATATGTACACATCCATTTCTAACTGTTATGGATCTCAATGTTTATTAATTATCATGTAACATGACAGTTGTTTGGACTTAATTTAATTCGTAGATCATTTTCTTTTATGTTCTATTTTCTCTAAATTGCCTTTGGTGATGTTATACTTGATGTCATCAGTAAACGTTATTAAAGTCCCAAATAGAATCTGAACCATAAAACAAATGAATAAGAAGTATTAAATCAATAATGATAGTAAGCTGATGTATGTAAAAGTGAAGACCAGGAATGCTATAAATAGGTTAATGACTAAAAAAAGCATGTCTTTGTAAAGAATAGTACCAAGTGAGGAATATTTATGATAATTGCTGAAAACATAGGAAAAATATATCAAAGCATACAACTCTGGAGCTAGAGGAAGGAAAATTTTGATAGATAGATAAGTTGCGCGACCATATAAAACAAAAGGAACGTTTTTTAAGTAAGCACAGGACATTCCAGTACTCTGTATATTGTACATTCTAGTTGCTTAGTCCTTTAAAAACAATAATCTAATATAAGTGGGTATTATGCGTCTTACTGTATCATTGGCATATTACTATGCCAAAAAGCTCGGTTAGAGAAAAGTTTTAATGTATTGCTCCATTTTCCTTTCAGAAACCTACGATACTTTTTGTTTTTTATTACTCACTCTGTCATAAAGGAACTTCAGTTTACGGTAGTGCTTATGTGATGAGTAAATCATAATAGCTTTTTAATAGAGTGAGTAATAATTGAGTCAGATATTCCTACTTTATTTTTCATCAAATTAGTCAACTTCCTCACTAAACCGAATCATTATGTTATGGCTTTTTTTTTGACTGTGCTTACCATCAAGCCTTTTTTAAAAAACATTCTGATTCAATGTAACTCATAGCTACATCTTGTTTCAGATTTCTCCTTATTACTTGGTTCACTTTACAATTTTTGGAATTTAGTATAACTTTAAATGAATGTATATATCCATCAAAATATTTGGTGTCTGTTTGCTTTAATATATTCTCCTAATGGTTATCAAATATTTAACCATCTTTTCGGTTTTTTTAAACAAAAAAAAAAAAAAAAAAAAAAAAAAA
>VCJJ01001893.1:0-24849 GCA_024139415.1 Backusella tarrabulga
AAAAAAAAAAAAAAAAAAAAAAAAAAAAAAAAAAAAAGTTGAAAGTGTATTAAGAAATTTGGACTTAGATATTGTATTGATGCTTTTCTAATTTAATATGTAGTGAAAAGTAACAATGACCATTTTATTAAAAGCTAATAATTTTTAAATTAAATAGTTAATGACGCCATTTTACTTTTTTAAAGCATACTATTTATTAAAAGAAGCGTTAGATATGGTAACTCTATCCAGACGTAAATGTATAATATAAGAAAGGATACATCACCACTTTAATAACTTTAATAAAAATAACCCGCATATCAAAGGAAGACTAAAAAGAAAATAATAGACTATAATGCTTCTCCTTTTTCTCCAGGCTGTGCAGTTCTTCCAAGAAACTCCTTCTTGACTCTCTTCCATGATTTTTGCTTGTATACCAACTCTGCGCCATCATCAAGATCATCCTGTTCCTTATTACCACGTTTATTGATCCTATCATTTTTCCAGTAAAGCCATAATAGACTCCCGGGTTCACCCAAGCTTGTCTCTTCATCTTTTTCCTCCTCCATCTTTTCCTCGATAGTTGGACCCACTGAATCTAAATAAGGCACTGCTGCCGCAGGATCAGGATAGCGCGGCTTTACCGGCCCCGTGGTTTGAGCCACTTGGCCACTTCGACGACCTCTAAAATTTGGATTGATTTTGTTTCCCACACCTCCTCGACCTTTGGGCGGTAATTGGTTGGTGAATGGTTTTGGCTCTTCTGTTTTGAATTCTGGAACAAAACCTTGTGCAGCTTCTTCCTTTTCGCGCAGTGACATGTTTTCATATTTTTGTACTTGGCTCCATGCTGCATCAACGGCCATGTCGTGTGGATCACTTGAAGGTTGTTGTTTGTTATAATTGGTAGGTTCTGACGTTTTAGGTGTCACTTTTTCATTAATTGAAGACAATATACGATCACAAAGCTATACATATTCGTGTACACAATAAAAAAAAGAAAATGTAAACAAATATAATATAATAAAAATTAAAAAATGGGTACTTACAATACCATGTGTATCTGAATCATGCTTAAATCTCTTAGCAACAAGGTACAAGGCGATCAACAGTTTTTTTGACAATATCTTTGCGTCTTGTACTAACAAGCCCTTTAAAAACAAGTCCTTTTTATCGCCATCGAGACCCTTTGCTAAGCCAGATGTTATCATTTCAATCACGTTTTCCGTTGATACGATTTCCTTTTGTGTGATGTTATCCTTTAACAAGACATCCTGAAGCTGTTCCAACAAGTCATGGATAAGGCCAAATGCAACGCCAAAGCCTGACTTTTGAGGAATTCCATTTAGTACATCTAAAGCTGCATCGCTCACAGAACGTTGGGGATCGGCTTTGATTGGAAATCTATCAGTTCCTTCACATTCACGGAAGCATGTACGCCATCTTGTCGCCTTCTCTAAGGATTTTGTTGTGCATAGATCTTTTTGACTCGACTTTGAGTATGTAATAGGAAGATGATGGGAAAACCTGTGCGGATTAAACGTGATGAGTTCACACAGAGGGTTTGATATTTGTGTGTTCTCGAATTCGTGTATATTTGTAAATAAATTTGGTTTAATTAGCGTGTCGAGGAACTCTTGTGTTTTAACAACGTCTCCCGTTATATAATTGTCTCCTTCAACTTTAATTTCAACTAGATCAATTGCTTGCTTTTCGGCGGTGGCGAACTGCTGCTGCTGACTATTGCCGAGGCAATGAAGAAATATGCAACCTTTTTTTTGTTTTGTTTATGTCAGGAGAAGAGAGTAAAGGGGGTGGTTAGCATAAACTTTTTTTTTCCTTTTTCCTTTAATTGGTTCCTCATAAAGACACAAACTTACCATCCTGGGCAACAAGTATATGCGTCCATGCTTTGTTTTCATTTGTTTCAGGTGTCACCAGATAAGAAACACTTCCTGATAGTATTTGTATAAATGTTTGGTTTTAATAATAATAATAATAATAAAAACAATAATACGATGGAATCAAGATTTAATAAGTTTTGGGTGCTATTTCAACTCACCTTTAAAAGTCATATCCAAATAAACCTCTGTCACTGGGTCATGGATCTTATAATGATAAATAAATAACCTTTATATCCTTATTTGGGTTATGCCACTACTTACTTTCACAGGAGAGATTGGATGCATGCAAGTATACCACTCTGAATCTATAATCGATATCCGCGGTTATTTATATATATAGATATCTCTCTCTCTTGTTCATCCATTTACCTGGGAGAGAACGCCGACTTCTTTTTGAGTACACGAGATGCAGATCTCTCTCTTTTAATAAGAATGGATCATAAATAGGAAGGCGTTTAGACGGCTCCGGTTGGTTGATCAGATGATGACCCATTGATTTGTAGTATAATGTGATAGTTTGTGCTGATTCATGCCCTGCAGTCTGGAAATCGCCACATTTAGTACACACATCATGACATTAATAATAGTAAATTAACCTTCATCGGTATATTTGATATGTGTATCAGGTTGATATTGTAGCATAGTTGGTTTAGATTTTGCATTGCATATTTCAGGCTTTGTTGATGGTTGGGAATATTATGAATCGACATGGTGATGTGCGGTGATACTTTTTTTGACAACATATCCACATGCTTATCATTGGTTGTATTTGAGTACGCCAGTAACCGCAAAACATCCACTTGAACATGGTTTATTCTTATAAACATACACTATAAGAGTCTTTCTTCTTATTTAACGCAATATCACTTACTGCTTCTTATAATTCAGTCTCTCAAATACATCAAATATCATGGAGCGAAGGTCTCTGCATTCATCTTCGGGATTATTGCGGTATCTAACCATATAATGTTAAAAACAGCAAAAGTAATGCGCTACCATGTTATTTGTCATATTTACTGAAATCCTTTTTCATCTGCACCCTTTTCCAACAGCAAAAGAACAATCCGACATCGATTCGTCATTTTTTTCTCAAGCTGCTGTCTGTCTATGAATAGCTTAAATAGACTTTCCATGCCAGCCTGCAGTCTATCATGATTGCATGCCTCTCTGGGCTGGACAAGGGGGAATTCCTTCTCTAGCTTTGATACATTTTGGCTATTATAGTTGTTGATAAATACGGGCTGTCTCCCCGCAACAAGCACATTGACCTAAGCATGTTTGAAATAAAACCGAACATTAAGTTTAAAAATAGAAAAAGTGAAGCATAAAATGTCCCATTTCATATTTACATAATGTCGCTGAATTCTTCCTAAATCCCAGGCAACTCGACAGAACTCAAGTGTGCTTTGCACCATACAAGACCATAAAGGAAAAGGTGGAAGTTGGTCTACACTCATAGTATTATTACTCTCATATTTTTAACTCGTGTATCAAACAAAAAACACTTGAGGCTTCTTCTTACGTGTAGGATCAACAGGTGTTTGTTCACCTCTGTTAATTGGAGTGAAAGCAGCAGGATGTGAATCTAAAATAAGAAATGAATGTGACATTGACTCATAGATTTATGTTTATTCTGTTGCCAATACAGAGCTCGCATTGAAACTCATAGCAAACACGCACATGCGGTTATTTTTCAATTGTGCTTTTGTGACGCCCTATTTTTGCTGTCCCTCCCCCCTCTTTGCCTATATTGAGACGTGATACAAAATGAAAGGCGTAAAATCAGAACGTTATCTTTCTCATGAAAAGGGAGACGGTGGACAAGTTTTTAAAATGGTATTTGGCGTATTTATCTTTAAAGAGGATAATCGTAATCTATATTTACTCATCTTAAGAGTGCCATGGTACGTTTTGCCTGAGCCAAATTGGCAAAACTTAAATTGCCCATCTTTTGTCGCACGATCAAATAAGAACATATGTGGCGGGAAATCACTTTGTTTGGTAAGGTCAAATATTGATGGATGATAAACAATTAAGCATTCGAGTCCAAATACATACGTTGTGCACATAAACCTTCTTTTTTTTCGCAATATATAAACAAACCTACTTTCCCTCTTTATCTCTCTCTATCATTTTTTTCTTATTTTTAATTATAACATGCTTGTCAAGACCCACAGCGAAGACTATAACCTCAAACACCGTACCCATCAAGTGGAAGGTCCCTCTTCTCCAAAGGATTACTTGGATTGGTCTTCAAAGTTGACGAAATGGTGCCGTGAACAACAGGAAAAGAAGAACACCCACATTACATCTGGCTATGATGTGCCCGATTTGAAGGTAATATTTTTTTCTCTGTCAAATCCGAATTTGTTCTAAAATATTTGTCTGTAGTGGGCACAATCAAGCTATCTTCAGCCTCATGTCATGGCTAACGATATGTTTTTGTTTGATCCAAGCGCCAATAAATACACTGTAGATCGTTATTTAAGAGGTAACTACTTTTTTAGAAAAAGAAAAAAAAACACATAAACATTTAGATCGTTGTATCCAACTCGATTTACCTAAAAAAATACTAGATGCCGAAGAGCGATTTGGTATCTTTGACTCGATCGTCGTAAGTTGTCTTTTTCTCAAAATTTTAAAATAGAGCTTTCTCTCCTAAACAACTCTTTATTTGTATGACAGATTTGGCCTTCTGTTGCCAATCTTGGTTGTGACAGCCGTAACACCGAGGATTACTTCAGATGTCTTCCAGGAGGTATAAATTAAAAAGTAAAACTAGTTTTGCCGTTACTCAAACTGTCACTCCCCCTTTTTTGTCTTGCAATAGGTACTTTAGGTATTCGTTCTTTGGTAGAGGAATTCCACGCCAAAGGAATCAAGGTCATCTTTCCAGTGCCTTCCTCAGACAGTGGAACTGTAAGTCAAATGATAAATTTTAGTTATGTATATTCTAAAATATTATTTCCATCTCAGCGTGAACCTCAAGCTTCTTGGAGCTACATATTGCCACGATTATTCAGTAAGAGGACGCTATTTTTTTTTAAAAAAACATACATAATTCTTATTAACCTTTTTTTTTATATACATTAGAGGAATATAATGTGGATGGTATGTCAAGCGACTTTGATGCTTTTACCCAAGATTACTGGATGAATTCACTTGCCATTGGTCACCCTTTGGTGTTCCAATCGAACGCAACGATGAAGAATTCCGAGTCAAAACTCGATATGAGTGAAGCAGAAGTAAGGGGGATGACTAAACACAGAAGAAAAAAAACATTAAACTAAATGCTGCATATCTTTGCATTTTTCTAGATCATGCAGTGGAACACAATGGATATGGGTAAGAGTTTTGCAACCCTTTTTGTTTGATTTTGTGTACTGACTTTTATGTTGCGTTATAGCCAAATATGATACCAACTTGTATGTGATCACAATCTTTTTTTTTTTGCATTTGCACACACCCTTTCACATATTAACATAAGCTTTTTAGGCGCATTCCAACTGTTGTTTCTAGAAAATTGATTGAGCCTAGACATATGACGTATTCTTCAAACAAATGGTGCAGAAACAAGACCACCATGATTCAACATGCTTTCTTTAACGGTAAGTTACTCAGTTAATTTAATCAAATAAAAAATATATTAATAAATTTGATTCAAGGTATTGGTATTGAACTCTGGGAGAACATTTTCGGTACCTGGAATCAAATCGCACCTCGTGATGGTGAAGCCATCCGCCGAACTTCCAGCATCCTTCGCTGCTTCGGTCCCGACTTCTTTTCCAGTCCTGAATGGGAGCCTCACTGTCCTTGCGTCCGATATGAAACTGTATTTGCTAGCAAATTCCCTCATTGCAAGATTCAAGATCAGACTGTTTGGACCTTTATCAACAAAGGTCCCTCTATTGCCACTGGTCATCAGATTGTTGTCAACTACCATATCGGGATCCAGTTTTATGATATCTGGCGCGGTGTGGAACTGTTTCCCACGAACATTGTTGACGGCCTTGCTACCCTTACGTTTGATATCGAGGCACATGGTTATGGCTGTATTTTTGCTACACCTGACGTCGCTATGCTACCTGAAGGATTCGAAGTGCTTCTCAAGTTTATGAGCGGTCGCCATACCCCTCTCTACCGCTTGCCTCTTGCAAGTGCTATCCTTTGGCAGGAATTGGATGAAATTGTCACAAGCACTCACTCCGTTGAAACTCCATGTGGTATGGTGCGTATCGAAGGTGACATGTATGAATTCATCGTTCAAGGTTTGGAAGCACATGCTAAAGGTAAATATATATATATATATATATATATATGTTTGTTTTTTTAAGAAACAATGAATTAAGCTTTTTGATTTTCCTTATAGGAACATGCGAATTTGCTGGGTAAATTATACTTTTTTCATCTTTTTATTTTAAAAAAACACGTATTAACGGTATTTTTTTTTCTTTCTTTTTAAAAATCAAAGTATTGACATCAAGTATCCATGGGAGTAAATATATTAAAAAAATAAAAACTGTTACTCAAAACGTTTAAACTAATGCAATACTTTTAAAAGATTCCAACCTTCTCGTGTCCATGCTCCTTATGAAATGAAGATTCAACCTTTCTACATGGATGCTTATCCTGTCACCGAAAGTCAATTTAAGGAATTTTTGGACGCTACAAACTATAAGCCTGCCGACCCTACCAATTTCCTGAAGCACTGGGTGGGTGGATGCTATCCTGCTTACCGTGCCAACAAGCCTGTTACACACGTTTCGATGGAAGACGCCAGAGCTTACGCCGCTTGGGCAGGAAAACGGTAATATAACAACAAAAGGAAATATATATAAATATACTTATTATATTATTAGTCTTCCCCACGAATGGGAATGGCAGTACGTTGCTCAAGCAGGTAAGGAGTATCGTAGTTACCCCTGGGGTAACACCTGGGACGATGCCATGGTGCCTGAATCCTATACGGGACGTGAAAGATTATACCCCGATCACCCTCCTGCAGATGTCGATGCATTCCCTGGCGGTCGTTCTCCATTTGGTGTGTATGACCTTATAGGCAACGTATGGCAGTGGACAGATGTATACCAGGACGAGCACAGTCGTGCAGGTAAATAAAAAAGAAAAAAAATCTTGATAATGTATAACGTTGTCTAAAATATGTACGTCTTTAGCGATTATCCGTGGCGGTTCATACTATAAGCCTTCCTCTGGTGAAAACTATTTCCCTCAAGCTTATCGCAGTGATCAACATGGTAAATACTTGTTAATGTCGCCATCCATTGATAGATGTGCTACTATTGGTTTCCGATGTGTTAAGGATACTGAAGAAAGTGCCGCTGCTTTCGGAAACTGTGCATTCTTGGAAGATTAATGTTTTCTTCTGCTTTATTTGTTTATCTTTTTATTTCTCATTTTTTTTCTTCAAGAAAAAAAATATTAATAACATATGTATACTTATCCCCCTAATAAAAAAAATAATTAACATTGACCCAAAGTCCTTTACAAGTTAAAATGTGATTAAGCATTATAATCTGATATGAAAATGGGACACTGGTCGCTTTTTTTATGTGTATGTTTTTTTGTCTCAGTTGTAAATTTTTGAGGTTGACTTTTATATATTATATAATATGTTATCTATCACCATTTGTAGAATATAATGAACAATACACACTATGCATATCTTTCTAATTTCTTTGTAGATATTCAATCACATTTACTCATACTGATATAATTTTGAAGAATGAAGAGTTAACATGACATACCATTAAATATTAAATTAACTAAAGGACTTTTATTATGTAATATCAATAAGTATTGTTCTTTATTATTACTTTGAAAAGAATGTGATAGAAAAATATATATGTGTATGTACAAAAGAATGGGTGAATTAAAATTCAGCTTTCGACGTGTATGTCTGGCAGCCGCTGTATTGAGATTGACATGTTTAACTCATGTTCTTTGTGACCTGCGTAATCCTCTGGAAATTCCTCTTGATTCGTTATGCTATAAACATTGATTTTAAAACGTACAAGTACACGCTATTACTACAAATAAGAAAAATGCTTATATATATATCATTTCATCCAATACTTATACACACTGACTTGTGTCATACAAAAGCATTTCAAGTCAAGAGTTATTTCAAAGGCAGAGAAATAGCGTCGAATACTTTCCTCATTTTTTGATGAGAATATATTGTGGCTTCGTTAATATATATCAAATGAAGACATGTTTTATATCAGTATAATGCTTAATACGGTAGGATTGACTTCTTTTGTGTAGACAAAAAGAGAGGACTCCATGCTTTTGATATATTTACGAAATGAGAACGAGATTATCACATGAATAATAAACATAATGGTAGTAATGATAATAGGCATAAAATAAAAATAATGGAGAGGCATTATGGGTCTTCACTACTACTCAGAAATGAAAATTTGATTAGATATTTTATTTAAGTATTTTTACAGATTTAGAAAAAGTATCATATATAAAGGAAACACTTTGATACCTCTAAATCTCTATCAGATTATTCTGTATTATTTTTCTATAATATTATTAAAAACATTCATATTGAAAACACTTCTTGTCTTGCTCCTTTCTTATTATAACCTCTCTCTATTATTAACTATATAAGACTTATCTTTCTTTCCTGCACAGATTTTTTCTTGTCCTGTCTCTTGTAAGTCTTTACTTGTGAGTAATCATTCTGCCCTCAGACTCTGTATATTACTACACCGTTTCTGACACATTCCTTTTTAAGAAATATCAAAAGCGGAAAAAAAAAGTCATTTCTGTTATCTGTTGCTATAGAACAGAAAACCAGAACAGAATTCTGTGCTATTCCTCAATTCTGTTCATTTTACACCGAGTTTTTTTCCCCAGGTGAGTAGCTTAATATAATTCTTAAACTCTTAGATCTTAAGTCAAAAGAATCATCTAGCCATTTATTGATTCAAGATATAAGTACAAGAGGTTTCTTAACCCCAAATCCGTATCAGTTATCTGTTACATTATTCTCTCTTATTATTATATTCATTATTATATCTTATTCTCTCTGATTATTATCAATCTTAAATAAATCAAATATAAAAATCAATCTAAAAAATAACTTGTCTTGGTGAGTTTTGTTAAACTAATAGTTCAACTCTGTCCCCTCTTTCCTCTCCCTCTCATCCTCATCCCAAGTGCTGTCACCCAATCTTGACATTTCCTTGATCAAGGTATGTCAGTAAAAATGTAGAATCGACTTCTGCGAGGGGTATTTCTCATACTCTCATCGATGCTGTCTCCGCATTTGGTGTAATAAATGTGAGCAAGAGAGAGACAGGAAATTTTAAGAAAAGAAAGGTTGTAGGCGCAACAAAACAAGAAGCAGCTGGAGATGTGGGAGCGGTTATTCCAAAAGGTAGTACAGCTGGCCATTATCTACTGTTCATCAGTGATATGTTAGATATTCTGAATGCATTTTCCAACATGAAGGGTTTCCATATCGTCATAGACAATACTCCAATTCATTCACCTGGTTCAATTGATTCTATCGTAAAGGAAAGAGGGCGTATACTTCTCCACCTTCCACCTTATTTGCCTGAGCTAAATCCTATCGAGATGTTCTGGAAAGTTTTAAAGGATAGGGTAAAAAGAGGCAAGCTAAGCGATGTGAAAGCTCTTACTTTTAGGGTTATTGAAGGAAGCAAAGATGTTACAATTGAGAATTTGCAAAATTTCATTCAGCATTCTATCGATGTTTTCCCTAAATGCCTTAATAAAGTATCTTTATAACCACTTAGCCATTTGACCAGAAATTGGCCAATTTAAATGAAAAAGCTGGGCAAACTAACTTCAAACACCTGGTCAAACTAATCTCATTATTTTGGGCAATTTAACCTCACACAAATGTTCGAAATAATTCAAAAAAGTGGGTGGGCTTTTTAAAAATTCAGTAACTTGAGAGTGGAAGCACAGTTTACCAAGCACTGGATTGATATTGAAGTGAAACCTGCGCTGTACTTGACATCTCTCTTCGCACAGATCGGAATTACATTTCTTTTAAAAAAAGTTTCAGGTTTAATGTCCTTCAGCAAAATGTATCATGGTTAATGAGTTCTCTTTGATGATGAGATAGATTCAATGCCAATAAATAACCATAATATATGCATCTATTTATTGATAATATACACAATGTTGATTACCATTGGATTGAATAGTCTGATATGGATGTGCGTTAGGTTATTTCTCTCCAAGAACAAAAGGTAGTCTTTTGTTAAAAATAAGGTGATTATATAAACTTAGAAACCCAACTGATGGGGTTCAGCAAAATCATTGTCCATCCTCTTTGATTCTTAGTAAAATTCCACTTTATTCCCAAGAAAAGGGGGAAAATGCTCGTCACAATAATGCTAAATACTGTCATCCCCCATCTTGACATTTTTTTTAACTCTTTTCCATCTTTGGATCTTAAAAAAAAAATGGATACGTTTTTTGAAAAGGCATCCGAAGCAATGGGAGGTAACCCCTCACCAGATCAATTAAAGGTTGTGGCCTCTATCCTGTCAGCGTATCCATGTGCTGCTTTGTTTCGACTTATTCCCGAAAAGAACATCCAATTGAAGCATTTATATTCTATCACCATCACATCCTACATCATGTTATCATTTCTTCATTACTATAAGGGCATGATTCATATCACCGGTTCCTGTTTGTTCACATATATCTTTATGAAGTATTATCGCAACAAGAATGGACCTTGGATCAATTTTATCATTACAATGGTGAGCATGTCAGTTTGGTACGTATAACATTTGTTGTATTAAAAAAATGCAGAGTATCTCATCCCTCCCACTCTCTATAGTCATTTAATCCGCCAGTTCCAAGGCTTCAATACTGATAATGTCAACGATTATTCTGGTGTCATGATGCTGCTTACCATTAAATTAACATCATTTGGGTTCAATGTTTTTGATGGCAGAACCACTGATCAAAGTAAGTTATTGGGATATAATAAGCGTATGATGGTGACCGAGTACCCTACGTTGGTCGAGTATTTTGGCTGGATTTTCTTTTTCGGTGGATTTTTGGTGGGCCCCTCATCTGAATATATGGACTATAAGCGTTTCATTACCATGCAAGTGTTTGATATCAAAGGAAACAGACGTGTACCTTCTCCTTTTAAAACCACTTTATTCTTATTGATGAAGAGTCTTTTGTTTATGGCTGTTATCGCATTTCTATCTCCTTATTTCAACTCAGCAGCTATTGACAGCGATACCTGGCGCCAACTTCCATTTGTTAAAAGGTAAGGCTTCTTTTGCTATGTTGGTTTATTATCTCTACCGTTTATTCACGCAAAATCCTTCGTTTTTTATCTGTATTAGAATCTTTTACATGCAAGTCGCCGCTTTCACTTCCCGTTCAAAGTACTATGTTGCATGGTTCTTATCTGAAGGAGCATCAGTTTTATCTGGTTTTGGATTTAACGGATATGATAAAGAAGGAAATGTGCGCTGGGATCGATTCACCAATATTTATGTCCAGAAATGTGAATTGAGTCGATCTATCAAGGAAATCCTTGACAATTGGAACATCAGTGCTAATCGTTGGTTACGTTATTATGTTTATGCCAGAGTCACACCTCCAAACCAGACAGGTGGTGCCAAGAGTACCCTGATTACCTATGGTGTCTCTGCCCTTTGGCATGGTTTTTATCCTGGTTATTACAGTAAGTGGATTATATTAGAATCACATTTATCTCTCTACTGATGACATTTCTTTAGTGTTCTTCTTATCCATTACACCTTTCCAACTGCTTGCACGCCAAATTCGTCGTACATTCCGTCCCTTTGTATTGGATCCCATCACAAAAGAGGCCATTTTCCCTCTCAAATTCATCTATGACTGTGGTGGTGTTGTAATTACCATGGTGATTGTCAACATTTTGTCCGCCTCATTCAATCTTTTATATTGGATACCTGTCATCAGATCATGGAAGAACATTTACTTTTTCCATTACCTACTGCTTATTGCCGGTAATATTTTCATCAATGTTACCAGCAAACCTTTGAGAAAGATGCAAAAAGCAAGGGAGGAAAAGGAACTCAAGGCAAGACCTGTAGAACTTCCTGCTACCCCACCAGCGGAAAAGAATGATGATGCCAAAGCATTAAAAGCTCAATAGATCCACTCATAATACTTTCATTTGTAAATAAAAATAGATTATAATAATTATGCAAAATGATGGGGGTGATATTAGTGTAAAGTTTATTAGTATTATTATTATTACATTTGTGAAAATAAGAGAGAGAGAGAGAGAGAGAGAGAGAGAGAAGAGGTATAGTTTAAGGAAAGAGAGACATTTATATAAATGGTATATATATATCTGTTTCTAAAAATAAGAGAGTTTCTGTATATGTACAATGATATATCTAAATTCTAATGATTTATTGTTGAAGTGTCCCAAAGATATGACTTGATGTATCAACACCAACTCCACTCTTCTTTCGGATACCTGCAAAACCTCTTCTATCCCCTTTGGTCATCATGATCTTCCAATTCGCCTTCAAACTGGACAAAACCCTTTCAATCTCCTCGTTGTGATCTGGTGAAGATGCCAACAACGATGTCATTTGAAGCATCTTTGCAGCGGTGGCTGCAGGATTTTGAGAGGATCCAAAATCGGTAAAAAGCTTATTAAAAACGTCTATTTTTTTTTTATAATGATGAATGAATGAATGGAATCATGTACACAATAGTATATATTACCTTCTAGTCTCTTTGTTTGAAGTAAGATGACATTATCTCTAAAACTTCTAAGCGCCATATTGCGCACATTCCACATCTCAGCCTCGTTGGGAGATCTGTATCGAACATCTGTGCGGAGCGGTAAAAACACTGCCTCAAAATAAGGGAGAGCATATGTAAAGAAGAAGGACCACTGCTCCACCAATCTGTCGAGTAACTTTTCATCGGTCACACCAAACATCTTTGCATTCAATGTAAACATGCCGTCTCTTAGCAGTGCTTCAATATCGTGATAAAATTTGGCGCTGATGGCTGAATCCTGGAGGCACCTCCTGTTTTTTATAACATTGAATAAACTCCTTCTTCTCTCAAAAGCATAAATTAACAATACCTTAACAATTCATTCAAATCCTCAATAGCACCTTGTACACCTTCTCCGTTAAACAATGGTAAGACACGAATACAAAGCGTCTGCCATGCATCTCCTTGCACAGGAAGATTGATTGAGCTGGTTGAATTGCCCACGTGTGGCAGAACAGAAGGCAGCGTGATGCTGCTCATGCTTCCCTGCCGGAAGCTCTGGTACGGATTCATGGAGGGCAAAGAGGGCGGTGCCGCCATTGCCTGGAACGATAGATTGGGCGTCGTCCCGCCATTTGAGAAGTAATAGTTGCTTGGATTCATAGATGCACTTGGAGATGTTGGCGAGATCATGTCCTCGCCTCGTAACGCCGACTTTTCCATGTCACGGGCAATCGACTTTGCATCAAGTGCAGTCAAGGACTTGTGAATGGATGGCGAGGTGAGTGGCGAGGTTGGACGCTGTTGAGGTTGCGATATTGATCTGTCCAGGCTTGCCGGGCTCCCGCCATGAGGCAGATTATTTGACGATGAATTGGAGCGGACGCTGTGTCTTTTTGTTTGGCTCCCACCGCCGCTGGGAGGCGATCGAATTGTGAGCGTAGTGGCAGAGAGCGAGCGTGTGGGTGTGGGTTGGGAGGAGCCTGTAGCTTGCTGCGTGATTTGCTCCAACGATGCAGATAAAGAGGACGACGAGTTGGAGGAAGGCGACATGGATGTTGCATTCTTTGGTGGAATATAATCCATGTCTTGCTGCTGTTGAGGAGACGCCATCTTTTTCTCTTTTTTTCCTTTTTTTTGGCTTTATTGCTAAAAGAAAGTAAAAGTGATACGCAAAAACAATTGTTTTCAGTTCCAAAAATAAATAAATAACCTGTTTCCTTATCCAATCAGCGCACTTTAATTAAAAAACGGCTCTTCAATTCATCCCTGATTTTATCCCGATTTTTAACCTGTCTTGTGCAATGTAAAATCATAGGGGTGGGCTATGATTTGAAAATAAAGCAATCAAGAAATGGGAAACGATGCATTCATTTTATTATTTATACTCTAGCTGTAAACGCTCTTTTTTGGTGTTATTACTATCGTTATATAAAAATATATATTTCTTGCGCCATTGATTCAGTTGTTCTTTGTACTTTATTAGCAAGTATCCATTATGAATACAATATTTTCAAAGATCTAATTCTTCTTTGCTGTGAATGAAACCATTGACATCATTTTAAGGCGTATACAATGATTATTTCGTTACTACTAATCAAGCACTACAGCCAAATTTAGAGACTGGAAGCCCTCATTATGGATCAATTGGTCATTGACCAGGAGTGATATTTATATCTCATTGGCTAGTTGTTCATTCATACCTCTAAATAAACATCCAAAAGTATTTCGATTTCGAGATTATTCCATTGATGGAGCAGAAGTATAATAGATAATATGGCGGACCATCAGTAATGTTTAGACGCTTTTCCTCAACAAAATAGTTTAGAATAAGAAATTCTTTTTTGTAATTATATATTATTTGGGCTCTCTTATATATGATTTATTTTTATTAGATTTATACAATAATTATTCTATTAATGGTGTCTTCAAGTGTGTTCGATGTTGTATATTTCTAGATGTGTTGATAAAAAAAATCTTGTCCTGGTGAAGTAGTTGAATTCGATGAGTGAGAACTAGACGAATTAGATCATGAATCGTTTCTCCCATATTTAATCTTTCTTCTTCTTCTCTCTCGTACGCGTGTTCCCTGCGAGCTCTGAGTTATTTGTAGTGTATTTTTTACTTTATCATTACGAGCCTCTTGTTGAAACATCGAGCGCATCCATATACAGAACAAAGTAGACCGGCGCCATGCCCATTTTAGTATAATGAGAATAAGAACAGAAACACGATCTAGAAGTATATGTTAAAAGTTGATATCTCCACAATTTATATATACAATATTTTTAAAATACCCGTATATTCTGACATAAATTCTTGTAGAAAGCCACGTAAAGTATCCCATGTAATATGCTTAACAAGAAAACAGTGAGTATTATCATATAATAATTCAGTATCACTAAGTGCAGCGTAAACCCTTGAAAAATAGATAGCATACGCTATGTATTTATACTAATTGCATTAGCAAAGTATTCATATTCTAGCATTTTTACTGATTAAAATATGTTTACCATTTTTCTTAGCAGCAGATATATGCGGTACAAAAATTCTGAATAGGAGTGGTGGTCGATCATCATGAAACAGTGAGTCAATTAAAGATCCCAACGTTGTGGTGATGAATGTGTTAAATTTAAAAAAAGCCAAAGATGCGAGCAAAAATGCAAGTAATTTAATAACTTTCGCCATATTTAAATAAAGGACAAGAAAGAAAACTATTTTGGATGAATCATCCTTACAACTAATATTTTTATACTAAAAATAACAATGAGTGACACCATAAAATAGGTGCTTTTGTACTTGTAGACAGAAACCATTGTTAATCATTTACATTATTACTACTTTAAAACGAGTAGAGTCAACATAATCTGCTTTTCAAGTTTTTTATTTCTGATATTGATGTACAATTGCGATTAAAACAAAATAAAATTTGCTTTAAAAGCGGTCAAACATCTAAAGAGTATTGCTACATAAAGTCTCATCTAATAGGGGTGCTCTTTGTCTTTTACCTTTTATCTATCAAAGTAATTCATACACTGGCGGCATTGTTTTAATAGCAAACAAAAGAGAGGAGAATGTAGTTACGAAGCAGTAAGAAACTCGATTATCTGATGTCTATTATTCCCAACATGTATCATCTTGATAAAGTCTTGATCCAGTGAAAGACTTTATTAAAAAGTAATGACAATCTATCTAGATTAAAAAAGTACTCTTCATAAAATAAAAAGATAATAATATTTGTTTTTAGTTCTGTAAATATATAAAGTATAATTTTTTTTCAAACAATTAAAAAAGTGCAATTTAAATGAGGTGAGTAATTTTTCTAATTTCTCTAAAATTACAAAATGTTTTTTTTAAGCGGCATAATGAAGTCGTCTGCTTTCTTCAGGTGTAAATTTAAGCATCATGGATAAAACAGGGATAAGTTGAGCCTATAATAATATATAAGTGATTCTGCCCAGATATTTATTAACAAAAACTTACTCTTGTTGACTTGGATTCCAAGAATTTCAAAATGACATTTCGAAGGTATTCCATATTAACCTCCTCTTCTTCTTTACCAGGTGCGGATGAAATGGATGTGGTGGAGGAGCGTACCGGAACCTCGGGTCGTGGAGAGTGTGAATCGGAGGGGGTGGGTGATATATGTGAATCAACAGACGATTGTCTCTGATGACTCAACTGTTGGTTTTGTTGGGCTCTTGAAAGTTTACGCACTTCTTCCTTTAATGTCTAAATTATGTGTTAGGGGGTTGGAATTTGTCCAAGGAGTTGAAACAAACCTTATTAAGTGTCTTGAGATAACTTTCACGCGCCTTTAAATCCTCCAACTCTTTAGTTTGCTCTGATTCCAAGGTGGTCATCTTCTCCTGAGCCTCCTTCAATTCATTCTACAGCAAAAAAAAAAAAAAGAAATGAATACCATTTAAAATTAGTTTTAAGGAGTAATTACCAGTGTTGCTTCCTTGTCTTTAGCGTTCTCCTCGCTCTTGGTTAAATCATGCTCCAATTCATCAATGCGTTGTAAGAGACCATCCTTATCGCTCTCCAAAACCTCAATATCCTTGGATTTCACCGTCATCTCGTTCTGGATCTTTTCAAGCTCTTCCTTTAATGATTGGATATTCTTTGATTGAGCGGCCTGCTGCTCTTCGCTTGATTTTATGGATGCCTTTAGGATTGTAATTTCACCGTCTCTTTGCTCGATATCTTGCTCCAGGCGTTGCTTCTGCTGGGTCCATTGCTTTTGACGCTCTTCCACGGCACGTTTCTCCTCTCTTGCCACCATCTGTGATTCCTCCAAGGTGGATGCCCTCTCATTGGCTTCGTTCAACTGACGTTCACATTCATTCAGACGGTGTTGTAAGCTCTCTGCCATGCTTTGAGAACTTTCAAACTCGGCCTGCTTTATCTGAAGTTCATCAAACATTCTATTCTTCTCGTCGGTTGCCTCCTTTCGCTCTCTTTGCAGAATGTGCATTTCTGACTCGGATGACTGGAGCTTTGAGTTTAAGCGATTGATCTCGGACTTGAGGTTCGTTTCGGATTTGGAATAAGACTCTGATTCATGACGTGCTTGATTCAGGTCATTCTTCAAGACTTCGTGTTCTTGTCGAAGGGCGGAGAGTTGACTCTTGATGGCGTCCACCTCGCTTACAGCATCGGCCTTTTCCTTCTCCAGCTTTAGGATCTGCTTCTTTGTCTTTGCCAGCATATTGGCCAACTTTTTAGCTTTTTCCTCGGCCTCTTCTATGCTACCCATGGATGCCTTTGCAGTCGCAAGTTCCTGATCTCTCTCGTTGAGCATATCCTTCACCACCTTTAATGACTCGTTTGCATCTCTGAGTTTCTTGTTGGCTGTCTTTAGTTGATTTGTCAACTCATCGGTATCCTTTATTTTATCCATGGCTGCTCCAAGATTTTCTTCGGCCTCCTCCAACTGTTTGAGTGCATTTTCCTTGTCCTTTTCCAGCTTCTTGATGTCATCAGTAAGTTGCTGGATGGTGGCATCGCTTTGCTTGAGCTTTTCATCGCCGTCTTTCGAGCTCGTCTTCAGTTCGTCGTGTTCTGTGCTGAGCTTGTCGTGTTTACCGGAAACCTCCTTTAATTCATTCTGGACACTAGTCAATTCATTCTGAACACTAGTCAATTCATCCTGTGCCTGCTTCAAGTCATCGATGGCCTGCTCCTTTTCGGCAATCAGCCCTTTCACCTTTGAATCCTTTTCCTCATCGGCGCTGCTCTTTACATCGGATAACTGCTTCAATGCTTGATTCTTTTCATTTTCCAAATCATCCCGAACGTCTGCCAATCTTTTCAGCGCTTCCTCCTTTTCAGTGTTTAATAAGGTTTGTGCTTCTGTAAGCTGTTGCAATACCTCCTCCTTTTCCGACTCGAATTCTTCAATTTTAGTCTTTAGTGATGTGATTTCGTCATTGGATTTCTTCTCTTGTTCTTGAGCGGCCTGTTCGAGGTTTGAAAATTCGGTTTCTTTTGCCTCCAGTGACTTTGATACCTGCTCGAGTTTTTCTTCAAGTTGCTTTGAATCGCCTGCACCCGCCTCGAGTTGCTCCTTCTCTTTTGTGAGTCTAGCATTTGCATCCTGGAGATCCTTTACTTTTTCATCCTGAGCATCCGCCAAGGCCTTGAGCTTGCTTTCAAGTTCAGCCTTCTGTTCCAGCGCCGCCTTTAGCTTGGCCTCGACCTCCTTTGTGGCCTTGTTGTTTGCCTTTGATTTCTGCTTTGTATTGAGCTTCTTGTTGATATTTTCTTTTTCAGTCTTTAACTGGTCAAGTTGTTCTTGCAGCGCCTTACTTCCATTCTTTTCTTTTTCCAAGCTTTCCTCCAGCTCCGTTTTAGCATTTTTCAACTCAGCGGTATTGGATGTTTGCTTTGATGATTCTTCAAGCTTGTCCAATGCCGACTGTAAAGAATTCTCCAAATCAAGCACCTTTTCCTTGATCGATGCCCTTTCAGCTGTTTCCGCTTCGAGTTGGCTCTTCAAGTCTTGTACGGTATCCGATGCCTGGTTGTTGAGCTCGTTTATCTTCTCTTCAAGCACGTATTTTTCATCCGATAGTTTTTCGAGCTGATTTTCGAGTTGTGTATTTTTCGACTTCAGCTGCTCCTGTTGATCGTTTTGCTGAGCCTGTTGAAGCTCTGTTTCAAGCTGATTCTTCTTGCCCAACGCCTCTTCAAGATCCTGTTTGAGTTTTGTGGTTGCCTCCAGTTTTTGTTCGTATTCGGCTTTTTGTTTTGTCGAGTCGTCCAGCTGCTCTTTTAGCTTTTTTTCAGCCTCATCTGCCATGTTCATAAAGTGAATGAGACTCTTCTTTGACTCTTCTTTTTCGAGTAAAAGCTCCTCTATTTGGTTCTTCAAGGTGCCCGCCGCTTTTGAGGAAGTTGCCTCTTCGAGCTGCTTTGCCAAAACGTCCTTTTCCTTTTCCAAGCCTTTTATCTTCTTGACAAGTCCTCTCATGACATCGCGTTCTTTATCGTTCTCTTTAAGGACATTATTCCCGTCCTTATTCTGACTTGACTTTGCCATTTGGCTGGTTTTGTTTAGTTAAAATGGAAAAAAAAAGAGAAAGGAAAAGAAAAGAAAAGAAAAGAAAAGGATACCTTTTTTCATAATCTATATTGAGCATTAGCACGTGATATTGTTTTATATCTCTCAAGAGGTGACGCATCTGTGACTATCCGAGGATATAAAGTGAACCCCTTTTAACTTTTTTTTTCTTTTTCTTTTTCTTTTTCTTTTTCTTTTTAAACTTGTTTTGCTTCTTTTTTTTTCCTGTTTGTATCAGATCTCGGAAGAGAATCGTAAACCGCTGTTTGTAAAGACGTGAAAAGGCCATTTGTATAAATATTATTTAACCGAAGCGCGCATAAAGAAAAAATGAGCGACAGAAATACGTCAAAGCAGTCCGGTCATAAAAGAAACGACAGACAAAGAAAAGAGAAACAAGAGCAAAGACACCACAAAGACAATGTACGAAACACTTGTATCAAGGTATTTCAATATGAAATCGATGATTTAAAAGACCAACTGGTATGTAGTTTATTTGTCAATATTTTTCATCATGGCTTTGACCATTCATCTTTTTTTTTTCTTTAAAAAAAGCGAGCAACATACAGTGCCGAGGCTAAGAAATCAATGGATATTGCTATTACTGCGGAAGAACAAAAATTGATTGATGAGAAGGACATAAACAAGGCTGTTGAAAAACGATTACAAGAGATGGTTGCTAGATTCAATCAAAGGGTAAAATAATGACGGAATCACTCTTGTACAATTCCTAACTCTCATGATAGGATAACCACATAAGCAGCGCAAGTGGCGCAAGTGGCGCAAGTGGCACAAGTCGTGCTCACTGCTTTACATTGCTCAACTTCTTTTATCTGGTAAGATTGGCGCAACAAGGGTTTTTCCAGTTGGTGGCTGGTGCTTATCCTAACCTTGAGCTCCAAGCCATTACCTATCTTTGTGATAAGTTAGTCGGGCTCTCGCTCCAGTCATCTCGATCTAAAGACAAGGACGCTCGTAATGTACACTCGGGGGAATTGATACACTTGCTTAATAAACTATTTTTTGGAGATAAAGAAGTCGTTTCAGATGGATTCAAAACAACGTTTGGAGACATCAAAAACGCCATCAGAGGTTTGGCAGAACAAAGCTTCCAACAGGATAATAACGCTGAACAAACCGAAGAACAAAAGTTGTCAAATACCAAAAGTGGTCAATTGGCACAACCACCTGTCTGGATTGTCATGCCATACACCAGTATGATCGACAACGGTTACTCGAATGTATCAGGCTTAATCAACACTTTATCGTCTCAGCTCCCCCAGCCATTTGCACCAACACAAAACAATTTTATTCCACCCCAAGCAATTTCAATCGGTAAAAATGAGCCCAAAAGCAATCGTAATTTAGGAAATGAAGTGGAAAAGGAAACCGATGCTACTGAAGCAAAGGAAATGGAGCAAAAGCAGGAGGAAGAACATGTTGAAAAGCATGAAGAAGAGAATGAAGAAATGGTAACTGAGGAAAAGAAAGAGGAACCAATTGCTCAAGAAGAAGAGCCTGTTAAAGAAGAGCCTGTTAAAGAAGAACCGCCCGTGAAAGAGGAAATTGTGGAGCAATCGCCACAGCAAGTACAAGTAAAAGTGGAAGAACCCCTTCCCCAAGAAAAACAAGCCGTTGATGAAACAATTGAGGAGAATAACGTGGCTGCTGATTCCCAGGACGTCCTTGATGACGATAGATTTGCTGATCCCGATATGGACGAGATTGGCAACATGTCCATTCAAGCTTCACCATTCGACAGTTTTATGGACTCATCTGATGAATTGAGTTTACCAAAAGATGCACCTGACTCTCCCATCTCCTCCTCATCAAAATCAAAATGGAACGATTCACTTAGCAATACAGCCAAGGAGAACCCAGACTCTCCCGAATCATCCACCGACTCAAAACCAAACACTGGAGATATGGCCAGCGCAGACTGGAAGAACTTTCGAGCACCAGATCAAACAAACCGAAAGAAGAATACATCTGGAAAAAAGAACCAAAGTCGACGTAGCCAACGATAGTTGACAAGTGAAATGATAATAATCATGGCTATTTTGCTGTAAAAATAATAATAATAAAAAACTTGCATTAAAATGTAGATCGCATCAATATTGATATGTATATAGCAAATGATAGTGTAACTAAAATAAACATTTGCTGTTTTTTTCAAGAAAATGAGAAAAAATTACAAATTGATCAGAAAAAAGGGAAAAATAAATGAGAAAATATTTCAAATAAATGAGAAAAACCAGGGGAATAGTTGAGAAAAGAGAAATATATCATGTATGAAGAGTATATTTCAGACAGTGAGCAGATAAAGAGATATGTAGCCATATAGCAAGGTCCATATAGCCATATTACACACCAATGATGGATAGCATGATGTTAAGCGACAGAGTAACGCACCAATAGGGCAGAGGTAGATTCAGTAGATACTATGTCTGGCGAGTCAGACATACTATATTCCATTATTTTAGTATCATGCCTTGAGTTAATACCAATCTCTTCACCTCTCTTAAACCACCTTTTTTTTCTCATCAACCTTTTCTCAATAATAATTCTCCTCTTTCTCAATAATTTAAAATTTTTTCCCATTAATCTGAAATTTGTTCTCATTTTCTTGAAAAAGACAATACATCATTGTGGCAATTTTAATTTTAATTCATCAAAGATACTATGTACATCTTGTTTTATATGATCAAGTGATTTAAATATCAGTGGTGATTCAAAACCTGTCAATTTTGTGCGAATGGCTTGTACCCTTTCTTGGATAAGCCTCAATTCATTATTCACTTCATCCGGTGACGTTGGCTCCAGTCCCGAAAAGTATTCACCAAAGCTCTTGGCCATTATATTGATTGCGAGACATGTTGGATGAATGTTGCTAGTGTAAATGGGTACTTCATCTCCTCTATCAGATTGCTCAAGTAATGTAGAGTTGGTCGTATCAGTATCGGTACCGTCAGAAGTGGCGACTTCCTCAGAGCATTGAGATATTAAGTCCAGTAATTTCAATTTAAAGTCTAGCGCCTTATCCGATTTGCAGTTTGTCCACGGGTTTTTAGGAATGGCTTCTCTCACGTTACTGTTCAAGATACCATATGTGGATATATGCGCATCATACGAGCTATTACTGTAGGTATCGCAAGGTAGTATACGTAAAGCAAAGTTGCTCAAATTATTATCTATTTGTTTCTTGACATTTTTTTGAATCATCTCGTTCCTAGATATGCATTCTGCGTTCCTTTTATTCGTTTGCACTATTTGGTATCTATCGGCTGGTTTAAACAACATGTACTAACTCGATAAAAAAAACAGATAAGAACAGTGCAAAAAATATAAGAAAAAAAATAAGAAGACTAAGAAGAGAGCGGGTGAGTGAGTGAAAAAGAAAATTACACATGTAAAACTTGTTTGTGACTTGCGCCAAAAAAATACTAGTTAATTAGACGTCCAACCCTACACTAGTTGATCAAAAGCTGTGTGTATAAACGATACAAACGTAATTCACTGATTGAGAGATAGCCTTTACTAATAACAAGACTACGAATAGATATACTTTGAATTGAAGGCGACATGCATATTTACAAATATAGAATATAAGTATATTTTAAAATAGGTTTATTATATATATGTACAATATAGATATTTAAAGCAGTGGCGATATATCATAAAATAAACATGAATTAGTTGAAACACCGTCCCAACCCCTAGTACCCGACGTAGTGATCATGTATCGACAGGTGGGATCAATGGATATATGCGATATGGTGCCGCCATGATGGCCTGGCAAAATACTAAATGGAATCACGGATGAGTTTTTGGTTGGTTTTACGAACCCTGGTTCTGTTTCGGGCTTGATTGTGAATGAAGATTCGGTTGTTGTATTCCATAATCGAATATTATCATTGGATGCACTGCATTAAAATGGTGAGCACTTACATTGCAAATGATTCCTATTTCTGCATCTTACCAGATGATGTGTTTTCCATTGGGCATACTGGTCACGTAAGATACCGGACCCGAATTAGCGGGCATTCTGAATGACTGGATCCATTTCTGCTGTGCATAGTCAAACTCATCGACGGTACCATTTCTTCTGCCCATGTATATTTTGGAACCATCTGCACTCCAGCATGCCTAATTATACTATTTAGTATCTCCCATCATCATCATCATCATCATCATCATCATCATCATCATCATGTTTCACATCTTACAGATAAGCACCATGGTGGTGTTCTATCAGGTAATTTCAATCTTCGAGCATCCTTTTCGGGTTCTCTACGATCCCATAACAAACATTGGCCGTCAATGCTTGTAGTCATGACTATATTTGGATCGCGTTTATCCCACAGCAAATCCGACGTATCAACAGGCTCATCTGTGTTTGTAGGTATAACTGAGTTGTAAACAGGTCGGAAAAGAGCAGATGATATCTGCGAACTATGACCATCATAAGAACGCACCACGGATCCAGTATTGAGATCCCATTCCAGCACCGATTTATCCCACGAACCACTAATAAGCCCCGTCTCGTCTGGCGTGACCATCAAGACCGAAACGGGTCCCTGATGTTTGCGAAATACATGATGACATTTGCCCTCTTCATGCCTTACCGACACCAAATTAATGGAACCATTCTCACAGCCTTGCACCGCCCACAATGCTTCAGAGTGAATGCCCATACTAAACACAGGTGATAATTTAGGTTCTCCTAATGCTGTGGGCGGGGCGTGTGCCGATCCCTCCTCGCTTTTCGCTGCTTGTTCTTCTACGGCTCATCAATAAAAAGTCTCCTCCTTTTTACATATAAGATGATTTACCTGGATGCTCTTCATTCTCCCACCACGAGCTTAATACGCCTGCC
The DNA here is from genome assembly GCA_024139415.1 of Backusella tarrabulga. Taxonomy (NCBI): domain Eukaryota; kingdom Fungi; phylum Mucoromycota; class Mucoromycetes; order Mucorales; family Backusellaceae; genus Backusella; species Backusella tarrabulga. Next base: position 24,089 of record VCJJ01001893.1, read on the forward strand.
AGGGTGACACTATCCACATTGTGATGTCGCTGCACCTGTGTGAGAGACGTCTTTCCATTCATGGACGCGAAAAAGTCCCATTTTCTTATATAACCATCCTCCGAGCCCGTCACAACCCAACGGTAACAACGTGTGGCTGCCAAGCTGTAAATGGCGGATGGGTGAACGGCTGCAACCTAAATGACAAAACCACGTTATTCAAACATGTGTCTCTCCAATGACCTCTTCATTGTGTATATTTACCAGTGGGACGCAGTCATACGATTTACAAGTCAAAAGTTGGGGATTTAACTGTAAATTAATCTTTCTCGTGGCAGGTACATTTTCCAACTGAGGATGTGGTGAAGCTGCAGGTGAGGCTTGAGGGTCTATAAAAGGAGAGAAAGGAGAGAGAGAGAGAGAGTGAATGAATAAATAAAAACGCTGCAAGTAAACAGCGCGTGTTATTTACCTTCCAACTCCATGGCCTCTGTTCCATCGTCGGTTGCAGTTTCTAGTTGGGATGCGTTGTCCTCGTTTAAGTCGATACCCTCTTCATCTGACGACATTGTATTGTATTGAAAAGAGAGAGAAAAGAGTGTAGAAATACAAGACACGCAGTACAAATTTATTTTCCACAGTGGCTTGGTGTTACAATCTGAAACAAGCTCCCTTCAAAAGGATGAAACAATATCACCATTGAATCACTCACTCAGGGGCATTGAAAAGACTACCATTGGATCAATAATCAAGGGGCCGTTTTTTTTTTTTCTTTTTTTTTG
>VCJJ01001896.1:2293-12322 GCA_024139415.1 Backusella tarrabulga
CCATTTGTGTTATTCATTCCAAGTCTTTGGGAGTTCCTATTCCATAATCACTATAGCATGATATACAATGTCCTTATTATAGAATTCGCTCTTATACAAAAGCTTGCTGCATATAAGCGATGATCCCTGGGTCCATCAGGAGCAAGCCAATATATTAGGTAACGTGATTGTCAAATTTAGTAAGATGAGTTTGCATCCGTTTGTCTGTCCATGTGTCTACTACTTGTATCGTATTTTCTTCTTCAACAAATAGTGACTGTAATCCATGCTCGTTATATAACAAATCATGTATATATAATTTTCATTACATGTGGTACCTTTTTCTTTCGCTCTCTCCTCCATCCGTTCAGATTTATTTTTATTCAAAATAAAACTACCAGTAGCTGTACCAAAAAATGGCTCCATTAGAAGTTATATCTGCAGGAATGAGCCGCACAGGCACTCTCAGTCTCTATACTGCCTTAAATATCCTTGGGTAAGTGCTAAAAACCCCTCCAATTGAGATAAGCATGACTCAAGTACCATTGGTTTTAGATACAACACGCTTCATTTCAAGTGCTTCAATGACGACGAATCGTTGGATAAAGATCGTTTTAAAGATGCTGTTGAAAACCGCGAAGAAGCTGATTGGGACAAGCTTTATGAAAATTATAATGCTGCCGTTGATGTTCCTACATGGCTCTGGTATAAAGACCTTATTAAAAAGTATCCCAATGCCAAGGTCATATTAACCGCCCGTGATCCAGAAAGCTGGTATACTTCTATACAAAATTTTATTTCAATCAAAAGGGATCCAAAAAATCAAATTGATTACCAGAAGCGGCACCAAGCTAGACAACTACTACAAAGCTTTACTCGGCATTCTAGTAGCCCTCTCAATGGAAACTTGAAGGATAAGGAATCTGGAATGGCTGCGTTTATGAAACATAATCAAGAGGTGATTGATTTTGTACCCAAGGAAAACCTTTTAGTTATGGAACTTGGTGAAGGATGGGAGAGACTTTGCCATTTTTTGGATAAACCTATTCCAGATGTCCCTTACCCCAATCTCAACAGCCCTAAACAGCTCCAAGAAGCTATTACTAAAAGAGTAGAGGAATATAAAAGCAATGTCCAATCTCTCAATGTTGGTGAGAATAAATAGCTTCCATTATATTATTTTCTCTAAATAAACGCATAACTTTTTAAATAAAGCCAAGATATACATATGTTTACGGATGCTTTATCTTTATGCAGAGTAAAGCGCAAAGAGATCTTATAGATATGCATTAACTAATTTATTCGAAATCGCAGCATTTTTTTTCCACAGCTTTGTTCATTAATTATCCATCATTTATAAAAAATCACAAGTAAAATCCAATGATCTTTTTTACCTTGGCGATGATGATATACAATGCAGTTTGGATTTTTGGAGTCAACATATCAATTTCTGCAAGGATAGCATCAGCATCTTCGGCGATTATAGTGGTCTTAGTCCAACAGCAGCTTGTACCAGCATTATCGAGTTTACCCTCAAGAGTGGTTTCCTGCGCCTGGACAGTCAGAGCACCAGCATAACCCATGGCAGCAGTGTAGGCATTAACCAAATGATTGAATTTATATACAAGATATTTTTAAATTGAGCCGTATATATATATATATATATGTATAGCTATATTATAATTACATCACTAGTGACAATACCGAGTTGATTGTCAGTGAAAACAAGATTGACGACACAAGCTTGGCCTTCAGACGATACATCTCGCTTAATAAGCAAAGCAGCATCGACTACACACATGTAAAGTTATTGATAAGATGAAATAAAAAGGTAATTGGTATTCATATTTTGCCATCATTTATTTTAGAATGAATTGCTTACGAGTTGATCAATTGATTTCATCATGTAGTAAAAAGAGATATTTTATTTTCTCAAACATCTACACCTGTATGTATTTCACATTAAAGTACCAAAGGCTTCTGTCAAACAATAATGTGTTCTGTAATGTGGCGGTGACTGTATCAAAATTTTATCTTAAAGTTACATCAAATAGTACCACCTTGAACCATGATTGTATGTGATTTAAATATTACAGAAATAACAATTATAGATAAGCATAGGAAATCAAGTCAGTGGAGATGCAGATTTGGGTCTTTTCTTCTCTTCGTTATAAAGACTTTTGAAGACGGTACTTTTGTTAAATGAAATAAAGGAACGTGTATTTTTCAAGGCGCCTCTAATATATATAAAATATCCATATATAAATCACTGTACAATGATCGGTTATACATTACACCTTCACATTTTAAGCATCTACGTGCGAAATGAAGAAAGTATATGGTTTAGATTTGAAAATCGTTCCCGGTTCCAACAAAAGAGAAAATCCAGAATTCTGAATTGTAAATTACCTGGTATTCGAAGCAACAAAAAAAAAGTGTTTGTGTCCGAGTACTTTATTTATGAATTTAGTCTAGAGTACAACGTAATGCATACTTGCAGATTTGAATATATAATTTACTTTACATTTTTTGGCTATATATCATATATAAGAAAGACTAATGTTTTTTTTCATGATTGAATGTAGTGTAATAACACTAATATCGATAGTAGTAATAGTACCAATCCATATTTTATATCCAAATTATTAATGCGTGGGTGTAAGGGAAGGGGAGAGGCTTAGTACTAGACTTTGATACCTAGAGGTAATCTTGGATGACTAACTTGATGAATACTTAAGTATTTAGGATATAATAGAGAGAGTCTAGTTATAAATAGCTCTCTATTTTTTTGACAGCTCGTAAGTTTTAAGCTTCAGATTGATAGTTACTTTACCTATAGCTTACGATTATACGCTGAGTTACTTACATTTCATGGGTTATTAAGTGGTGTGGAATACTTGATATAGTTTGAGAAAAATTTCAATGTAAAAAAAGGAAACACATCCATCATGAATAGGATTTATTGTCAAGCTCAGCTGAACGTTTTCGTACAATTTTGAAGCAATATGGCTCCTACAATAGGATATAAAACATTATCACTACTTTCTATAACGAAGTTTATTGTAAAAATAAAAAATATTATTTGGTATAAATGGTATTAATTACCTTACTAAATCAATGATTTGTACTTTCAGTATCACCATCGTCCTTCAAATGGTATAGTTATAGTTGAAATCTTAAAAAATGCAAAAAATTTGTTGCAGCCACATGAGGCCAGTTGACTTGAACATTTCTCTAGAAATTGCTATGTTTGCGTCTTTTTTTATATGGATGCGTCACTGAGGACTATTTTTCATCATTAGTATACTCTGAATCGGTTGAAAAGGATATATAAATGATGGTACTATTTCAAGAATTGCTTTAAACCGCCAAAAAAAAAACGGTATGTTTAAGCTACAAGATATATATATATATATATATATAACGTAGTAGTAGAATAGTAAAGGCATCTTTATCAATATCTGCATATATTAATTTCAAGCCCAAGGAAAATAATTAAAAATACAAAGAGCCTACTGTTTAGAGGTGCGAGCATCTTTCTTTACGACATATTTGTACAAGTTATATGCTTGTAGTGTTTACTATAATCTTATCATAGTTTGTCAATGCACCTTGACTCATAAATCTATTCCATCATCAAACAGCATACTTTTCATAATCTAAGTTATGGTGGATACATAGTCTTTACAGAAAGTGCTATTTGAAAGTGCAATTGTCTCTTTATGATCATTGTGCCAGCGTCAATCTAAAATATGCGTGTTTCAAGATCAAAAAACATTTTGTAAATCCAAATTCCGACATAAAATGTGTCATTTTTGTTTATTTTCACTTCTGCTTCTTAAACCATGGATTCTCCTTATTTTAGAACAGAGAGCCCCACTCCTTTAGGTGTTTATTATTATATATCTTGTTATTATTGTGGCTTTTACCAACAACTTGTTTCTTGTAGGCAATTTGTCACATTTTTCTGGCTTGCAGCCACTTTACCCAACACGATGTGTACACACCATTTCACAAGAAGACAACAATTCGGTCCTTTCCTTGGTAGCAAGCAGAAAGTACCTCTTTAGTGGGAGCCAGAGCTCTAAAATTCACGTAAGAACAAAGTCTAAGGACAAGAAAGGGAAGAGTTAGAAAGTGAACACTTTACTCTCAAATGCCAGGTTTGGAATCTGCAAACGTTTAGTTTAGTGACGGTCCTTCAAGGGCATAGAGGTAGCGTGCTTGGGCTTACCCTTTCCGAGGACGAAAAGTTCTTGCTGAGTTGCTCAGGTAGAGTTATAAAACCGGTATTATTGGAGAGATTATGTACTGATAATGGTAGTAATATTAAATTAGGCGATGGGACTATACGAGTATGGAATACGGAAACTCTAAAATGTTCATATGTTATTCAGTCATGTCACGATGTGGGCGATATTTTTTCAGTGGTTTATTCGGATACTTCCAAGACATTGTATTTTGGTAGTCAAAATACAAGCATTCAGGTAACAACAAAAGTGGACTTGTGATCGATCAAACTAAAAACGGGGGCGTGTCTTAGTGGTATGACTTTGCTGATCCTCAATCCACGGGCTCTGCAAATGATGTGTCTGCCGTACCAAATTCTTCCAAGAAAAGCGAAGGCATCAATTTCTTTGACGCTGGGCCAGACCCAGTTGAAGAAGAACTCAATGCACTTTACGCTGCCTTGGATAAAGATGCCATTCAATGTGTTATCCGTGAGAGAAACGTGTACGGAAATGCCCATGATGGCTATGTTTATTGCTTATTACACGCCAAGTGTATTCCAAATGTTGAGGGCGAAGTGGTCATCAGTGGATCTGGAGATGGTAGTGTAAAGGTAAATAAACACTGGTCGCATTTTTGTTTGTTTATTTTGACTGATCCGTATTTTTAGATTTGGGCCATCACCAACGGTGGTTTGAAGCATTTGCACACGCTAAATGGCAATATTGATCAAGGTGTACTAAGTCTTGCTTTATCAGAAGATGGATACTTGTTTTGCGGTGTTCAAGGTGGAGATGTGCGAGTAAGTTGGTGGTTTTAATCTACTGATTTTTGTTTGCTTGCTGATCAGTATGTTGTGTTTGCTTTAGATTTGGGATTTAGAAACCGTAAGTATTGAATTTGTCATAGTGATAAAAAATGTCGCAAAGTATTTATTACCCCCCTTAACAGTATCAAATGATTCGATCAGTCATGGCTCATACCGTAAGTAAAACTAGTCTTTTTTATGATATAGTTCGAGTTTTAACATCTTTTTCGTTTTAGGATGATGTCTTATCTATTTCTATTAGAGGCCCTGGGTTTGTCAGTGCATCTGCGGATGGATCCATCAAGGTGTGGAGCGAAGGCTTCCAATTAAGGGAGAGTCTTAGTGAGCACGATGGTAGTGTATTGTCTTTGACCACATCTGGCCACCATTTGATATCCGGCAGTAACGATCATTCTATCAAATTCTGGGATATACCTTGTAGTACCCCTACCTTTGAGCATTTTAGAAGACCAAGCGGCTATTTGGAGACTCCAGCGTCTAGTGGTAAGTTTGGATAGATGTTCATTAGATAATGTTCCAAGTAAGCTGAATGGATATATTTGTAAAGGAGATACAACGTTGTATGTATTGGAAAAATGGGTTGCTATGAGAACTGTTAGTGGCAATCCAAAATACACAGAAGAGTGCAGACGAGGTGCTCGTTTCTTGAAAAACATTCTTCAGCAGTTAGGAGCTCATAGTCGTATGGTAATGGTATATCCATGTTGCCTACTCTTAGTTTTATCTAATGTATTGCATTACTTTTAGATCCCAGGCGACTCCGGCCGCAACCCTCTCGTTTATGGCAGGTTTAGTGGAAAAAAGCCTTCTAGTGAAAGACGTATTCCCACTGTGCTCATTTATGGCCATTATGATGTCATTGCTGCTGAGAATGAGAAAAATTTATGGGGGAGCGACCCCTTTATGTTAACTGGTAAAAATGGATATCTGTATGGTCGTGGTACAAGTGATAATAAGGTAACTCTTACGATATACGTAATTATATATATATGTACATATTAAGAAACAATGATTATATACAGGGACCTGTTCTTGCTTCAATTTTTGCTGTGAATGAACTTTTAAAAGAGGGTTTATTAGATGTCAATGTTATTTTCTTGATTGAAGGCGAAGAAGAAAGTGGTAGTGTGGGCTTTTATGAAGCAGTAAACAAGAATAAGGAACTGTTTGATGATGTGGATATGATCCTTCTTAGGTAAATGGTAGTATGTGCTTTTAATTGGATATAAAAGTAACCGATATAATGTGTAATAGTAATTCCTACTGGCTTGGTGAAGATGTACCATGTATCACGTATGGCCTAAGAGGTGTTATTCATGCAACCGTAGGAATTCACAATACAAGAGCTGATCTTCATTCTGGTGTAGAGGGAGGTGCTGTCTCTGAGCCATTGATGGACTTAATCCATGTTCTTGGCAAGTTGGTAGATAACGATAAAAAAGTACTTATACCTGGTAATGATTTGAATGCGTTGTGTTGTGATTAAAACACATTAACTGAATATGTTATATGTCAGGCTTCTATGATAATGTACGCCCTGTTACTGCTGCTGAGGAAAAGTTGTATGACCCGATTATTGAATGGATGAAAACGTAAGTATAATATTACAAATTAAACACTGGGATAAAGCCGATTTAATACTTTTTTTTTCTTTTTCGTTAATACTATAGATCAAATACTGCTCAGACTACTAATCGAGCTCATCATTCTACAATCGCTTCACCCGTGCTCCAGCAAGGAAAGCCTTCCGATAAAGAAACGCAATGCAAAATCGCTGCCAAGGAGCCTCTTGAACCAGAAAAATTAAAGCAACAACTAATGGCTCGTTGGAGATATCCCACTCTGACAGTTCATAAAATTGATGTTTCTATAAATAACCCAACAATCATCCCACGTAACGCAAAGGCATCTGTTAGTATGCGTGTTGTTCCAGATCAAGATTTATCAGAGATTGGTCTTCAATTTGAAGAATACATAAAACAAGTGTTTAAGGAAACCAATTCGGACAACTATATCACTACAACTATAGAAAGTGCCGCCGAGTATTGGCTTGGAAATCTTGACAGCAAGTATTTTAAGGCTGTCGAGCGAGCTGTCGAGGAGGAATGGAATATCAAGCCTCTATATATTCGTGAAGGTGGCTCTATTCCTGCAGTAAGATGGCTTGAAAAATTCTGTAACGCTCCCGCTGTCCATATTCCGTTCGGACAATCATCAGATCAGGCTCACTTGCATAATGAACGCATTCGTTTACTTAATCTCCATGCTGGTAGGCGTATTGTAAAGAATCTGTTAACTTCCTTTCCTACTTTAGAAGATGTATAGTGTATATTTATTTAGTACATTGCTTTTTTTTATCATTGAACTTTAAAGCTTAAAATTTTTGAAAGAAAATAAATTTTTTATCAACCAACAATATTTGTTGTGCAGAGTGTTAAAAAATGTGGCAAAATAATATCCGTCTGTATTATGTAAGACTCATAATCCTAGTAAGCTTACATTAGTAATACAGTCAGACCTCAATAAATGCATAATGGATAAATGCATATTGCATACGAAAAACTCGGTGAAGGGTAAAGCATTTATCAAAGTCTGCCTGTAGTTGCGCACCTTTTTAAGTTTTTTCTTTTACTTTAAGAGTATATTTGTGATTAACCTTTTAGTATAGGCTTTACGGGTATGAATTGTATTTCTCCGGTTAAAATCTCAGTGTGAATTCCCCTTTTATACAAAGTTGTGCCTACTTGATAACTCGATTTAAACAACAGTAATGTTTTGTGAAATCATCTATTATAAAATAAATTCATGTGTTTATTTTATTAAATCTTTGTAAAACCTGATTCATTTTGAATAATGAGTTCCTGATTTAGGTTGTTTAACCATTAAAAAAAAATAAAAAAAACGACTGGTTATAGCAACTATGATGATGGAGACACCTTAAAAAAGCGTATTGTGTTTTTTTTTATCATTTTTCTGAATGGAGACATAGAGAACAAACATAAGCTGAGTGGAATAACAATATAAAATCGAATCTTGGGTTGAAAAGTAAAAGAGGATGAAACCGAAAGTTACTACTCGGCTATACTTTTATGGGATAACTTAATTTGTAATTTCCCGCTATTCCACCTCTTTTTTTTTCTGTTTGTTTCTGGTTTACTTACTTTCCAACTTCCAAGATCTTCCTTCCCCACAAGATGTTTAAATATTGTTCGCGGGGTAGAAAATTTTGTCCTATCAGTAATTTCTGCCTTGGTGACTTTGTTATGTTGGTGGTGCCTCAAAAAGAAGATTAACCTTCCTGGTGCAAGTACAGTCCCTGAACTTGAATTGCCTTTTGATGAAGAGGTTACAACTCCCAAAGACAAAAAATAATCTTATCAGCTTATTCACTTTTTATTTTCATATTAACCCCTATCGTTATTCCATCCTTTTGTATTATAATAAAAGGAGAATGTAATTAAAGTAATTTGTTCATCCAATTCAGTTTATAGTTTCGTATATTTAACAGTAATATTTTATTCATGGGTAAAAAAAGACATATGTTGATGGAAATGATGATAATGGTAGTTTAAAAATATGTTAAGAAAAAAGAAATAGATGAATTTCAAATCATTATTAATAAAAATTCAAGGGTCAGGTTTATTGAGACTTTGGCTTCTTTTGCATTATGGTATGGGCATGTTTATTATTTAGCTTCCATTTCTTGAGAGGGGTGAATTCCAGAGGTGTGTCATTGTAGCTCACCTCTCTCTCTAAGAATCAACTTAATCTTCTCAGCTGTTTGTACACAAATGATCTTTAACTTCATGAATGTCGCAAAGAATACCTGGCCGAGGAAATATCCTCGATCACTGTGGGGAGTTGGATGTTGTCAAGCTCGATTAATCGGTAAATCCAGACTGCGCAAACCATAGACTTGGGGATTCTGGTATCTACAAGAATATCGATCATTTTCTTCAGTTTATAACTTTTTTTTTTTTTGGTTGGTTAAACATTGGGATTGTCCAGGTGGCTTGACTTCAATCATAAATGCATCATATCGAACGTTGCTAATAAAAGTATACATAGTGGAAGAACGTGGGGTAAAATCTACACTAGTAAATCTATTGTTAGCACTAAGACTTAAACAAAAGGCTGTCATATTTACCTCCTCTAAATCCACGTCCTCACCAGCTTTTTTCGTGTTAGTTGGTTCATCCTCCTCCTCCTCCTCCTGTTCTGTAACAATGCTTATTGTTTATATTATTACAAGTTTATCAGCAACTTACTCAAAAAAGGCATAGTTTGGCGTCTATCGCTGCTCCTATTTCAATTAACGAACACTTACATTTTCTGTTAGAGTATTGTTTGGAAATATAGTTGGCTTTGAGTTTTTATAGATTTTTTTAGCTAATATTATAAGTAGTGACTTTATTTGCTGCCGGTTGTTTGCTACTTTCCGCCTCATTTGGGATCTTTGTGAAGGAAAAAGAAATAAATAATAAATTGCAAACAATTTTCAGTTATCATTCCACTTTAAATAAGCCAATAAATATACAAGGTGACAAGGTCGGAGGTGTTTAATATGTATATAATAAAAAGAGAACAATAATAATAAATAATAAAGAAAGAACCAAGTTGACTACTCTGAATAAAATATTTAAATATTAAGGTAATGAGTTTGATCATATAAGATGATTATAATATATTGATACATTTTACAGGTTTATGAAAGAGAAGACATGATGATGGCTTTGGGTCTATTCTTAATCATACTCTTTTTTCTTCGATGAGGATCGACGAGTTTTAATTCAAAGACTACTTCTGAGCCAGCCAGACGATCGTCCATTACACCATGTATTCTATCAGTTGAATCGGGTCTAAGGCATCGGATATTGTTACCAGGAATTACTTGTAACAAATCGCCCTGGTTTTAAGTATTCATTAGCACAAAAGGTTGATAAAAAAAAAAAAAAAAAAAAAAAAAAAAAAAAAAAAAAAAAAAAAAAAAA
>VCJJ01001896.1:17623-28651 GCA_024139415.1 Backusella tarrabulga
CGCTCAAATCTGGTATATGAATGGATCTGATTGGTCAGAGACGGATGTACGCATGGGTGTAAAGGTGGAGTTTTACTTTTTTTCTTCTTCTTCTTCTCTCTTTCTTTTTTTTACAATTGCTTCAAAAAAGAAAAATGTCAGTCAATAACAGCCATGACATTCCTGCAGTCTTTGAAATAGACGAGGCATTGCTGGGTGCGACGGATCAAGAAAACGTTTATACAGTGACAGCTTCTGGTTACAACAAGATATTAAAAGCATACAGACAGTTTCCACTCCCAAATGACATTTTGTTCCCATGGCTTCATGGGGTTGATGGGCAGTCGTACCAGCAAAACCTTTTCTTTAGTGTAAGACGGTGCTTGGCACCTCAGCATCGCGGTGTAATGACGATTCACGCGGACGACAACGAAAAGACTCGTAACCGACTTGTTGAAAGTGTTTTATCAACAGAAGTGATTGTTTCGGAAAACCAGTTTCTTAACCAGACGCATGGTGAAAAGGGAATCAATCTCAGGAATTTCCAAAATCAAGTTTGTCGCTACGCAACACTGTGCGATATCTTTGTCTACGGCTACCATGCGCAACAAGTGGCACTGGCGGTATCAAAGGCCCAGTTGGACATGCATAAACAAAGACTATCCCAGATTGAGCAGGCTAAAAAGAGCGCGGGAGCAAGGGCTGTGGTTGGCGCATCTAGAATATTGTATAGAACAATAATCATTAAAGGTAAGTCCAATATCATCAGTGCTATTGCTATTATTATTATAGTATTTATTATATTCTATCTTTACAAGACGATTTCGCTGTTTTTGAACGCGATTTCCCTCACTTGGTCATGTACGATTCAACTGGATTGAACACTGGAAACCATCATCCGTTTAACGATATTGAGCTGGATGAAATGAGAGATATGAGCACTGCGAGTGAAATAACAAAGAATGTTTGGGTAAGTCACATAAAGACATCAAGACATCATGACACCAATCTCATTTCTATTCTTGAAAGGTTGGAAATACACAGGATGCGCCTGTAACTGTTCAAGAGTTTGTGCAAGGCAGCGATAGCTCCGATGAAGACTATTTTAACAATGATAACGATAATCCACACGCATTCTCTATTTGCATTGAAGCACACGACCTGGCAGACATGCCGCTTCCTTCGACCTTGACGCTGGCAAGAGAGACATTGAACGAATTGGGAGACGGCAAAATGCCCAGTGAAATCATCCACTTCGACATGTACGCAACTGGTGTGCCCACCGAGAACAACGCCTTTAATATATTCTTCACTCGACTTTACCAATTGCTGCAGTTTATTGAGGACCAGTCGGAGCGAGGACGAAGGATCTTAATACATTGCTCGGATGGCTATACCGAGTCGAGTTTGTTGGTGCTATCATGGATCATGTATTGCTGCAAGTTACACTTACCGGATGCCTATCTTTATCTACAAAAGTCACGCTCCTTTTTTGTCTATGCGGCTGATCTGCCGACATTGCGGCAGATTGAAAATAAAATATTCAACGACATATCAGAACCATCGCCCAAAAGAAGAAAGAGTGAACTGTGCGACGATACCATTAAACGACTTGTCATCAGAAACAACAGCACCGTAGATGTTGAAATGGCAGAGAATGGAAGGCTGCTTCATGATGACGCCTATATCAACGCTGTATCCAATAATGGTAATAATAATAGTAGTAGTAATGACATTGTTGAGACGATCCCATCCAATATATACAAACAAGTCTATCTCGACCCAACCGATGAGGAATTGAATCTATATCCATGGTTCTACTCTCCTCGCTTCGAAGGATCCTTTCCATCAAGAATACTGCCGTTTCTTTATTTGGGAAATCTAAACCATGCAACCAATCACGACATGCTGAAGGTGCTGGATATCACACACATTGTCAGCGTGGGGGAGAATGCTGGCGTGGATGCAAAGGGGTTCAAGGTGCTTTATTTGGATAAGCTATATGATGACGGCATTGATGCTATTCGAGGACGACTCGACTCGGTCATGGCATTTGTAGGCAAGTGAATGCTGATTGGATAACAGCAAGTAGACTAATGTGAGGTTAAACATAATTAGAGGACGCCCGTGCGCAGGGATCGCAATGCCTAGTCCACTGTAGAGTGGGCGTAAGTCGAAGTGCGGCAATAACCATTTGTTACATTATGATCCATTTAAAATTCACTCTGACCCAAGCCTATTTATTCGTTCGAGCCCGTCGCTTGAACGTGATTATCCAACCCAATTTAAAATTCATGTATGAAATGCTACAGCTAGAACAAAAGCAAGCAGGCTCATTTGGTATCACCTGGCCTAATTTATGTAAAGAGATTGCAACCATAAATAACTCTTACAGAGACACTATATAATAATAAAAATGGCCATCGTGCTCTTAGTGTATTTACTGTTGACTTTTCATCCAAACAGCCATATCCGTCATTTCATTTCATTTTGTAGTATTGACCCTGTACACATAAGGTAATACAATACATACGAAATCATGATGATAAGACAATCAAAACCTGAATAGATAGCAAATAACCAACCAATCATGGCAAGGCGATACCTGCTCCAACATTACAAAGGATATAGCTATACTTTGTGGAACCAACCATACTCTTAATAATAATAATAATAATATTGTTATTTATTTATAATCTAAAATCAGTCAAATAAAAGCTAAGGTTGTTATTTACAAAAAGTTAAGCGCCCAAGTCCTTCCATTCAGATCCAGCAAGCTGCAAATTCTCTCCGCCAAACTTGGCTTTTGCTGCCTCGCAGGCCTTCTTCAATTCATCTGAAACGGGTGTTTTGCTCTTTGTAATGATGGTGTGGATCGTGCGTAATGACTTTTCCACAAGGTCCTCGTCTTCTGTGTCGTCAGTGTATTTAACCAATATCTTTTCGAGGTCGTTCAATGTACCATCTTCAACACAGCGTGTAGCAAGTGTTTCGCTATCAAATACCAGGGTGTTGTAAAGGAAAACCACTTTTCGAATCATCGTAGCATCTGTGTCTTCCTTCAAAATCTTGTGTAATGTTGCAAAGCCGTTTAATTTCTCGAATTCAGCGACACCTGCTTCGTGGTGCTTGAGGAAGCCAGAGATGGCATATTGGGCCTTGCTGCGTACATTCTTGTCGCTATCGTTCTGAAGCAAGCTGACAAGAGGCGCGAGTCCTCCATTTTCCAAAAACTAGACAGAATATCAGATTGATTGTGTCTGCAGAGTACTATTTTTACAAACTTACAGCCTTTTGAGCCTCGGGATTGTTCTGAACAGCAGTGCCGCACACCCAGGCAGTAGCTGTGCGAATTTCGGCTTCATCTGATTCCAATTGCTTGATAATACCAGGCCATAATTTCATATTTTCAATATTACGAGCATTATCAATACCTTCAATCAACTAGAAAAAAAATGGGTGTGTTAGACAGGTTTCACATTGTCATGATATTTTCTTGTTACCAGCTCGAGGTTATCAAGAGCAATGAGTTTGTTGTCAAGGGTATCCTCGGGATCGCTAATGCAGGCAACGGCATCTAGGTGCTTTGTTAGTATGTACGTGTTTCCCGTGACAGATCGTGTATTTTACCTTTCATACGTGTGGCGTCGTCTTTGCCAAGAATGGCTTCTAGCATCTTGGAATTGTATTTGGAAGGATCGGGCTGTGCTTCGCCTCTACGAATGGCATCAGCCTGTTCTGCTAATGAGTTTTGATCACTGTTATTGACTGCCCACTGAAGTAGTTTTTCCATGTTGAATTATGTTTGTTTATTAAAGCAAAAAAAAAAAAGTAAACCAAGGGCTTTTTTTATACATTAAAAAAAATTTTTTTTTTTTTCTGGTGAATTCCATAAAGCACTCGAAGATCAATTGCCTAATCTGGAAATAACCAGTCTCGTCAACTCGAGATGCATATTGGTAAAAGTAGAGCAAAAAAAGTCTTTATTAGTAAGCAGATGAATGCACTACAGCGATTCTTTTTCTGAAAACAGAAAATCTAGCAACGTAGCTGACGACCACATTTGGTTTGGACAAGACTCGCCACAAAACTCAGTATTTTTACTTGTCAGTCCAGGCAATCCTCGCCAATCATTTTCAAACAGACACTTCCTCTGAGCATCCAAAATCTCGGCCACTTGTTCGCGATCGAGTGCTCCAAAATAGCAAGCGGAACGTAAGAAATAGCCCATTGGCCAAAGCCATTCTGGCCCTTGATGATAGTTAAATCCCTTGGATGTTTGGTAATCGTTTGTTTCCTCAGAGTTTTTGTAAAAGGGTCGATATTGCAAGTCAGCAAAATCTAAAGATCGAATGCCCAACGTGGAGACGAGTACCTGTTTTGATACCATAATGGCTTGACGAGCATGCATCTTTTCAAATAACTCGGGAGCCACCGTCATTGCGATAAAAATGTTGGGGCGTAACTGATATTCTGTATATGACTCACTTGAACGTACAACATCCTTGTAGATCTCACGTCTATGGACAATTTCTGAAATGATCTCATAATCTTTATCCATTGAAGGATCTTGGGGGTAAATTTACAGTCAATATGTATATGATGATTTCCAAATGAAATAGAAAACATAAAGATAGAGGGGTAAAGGGAGAGAGGAGCACTTTACCTTTAGGAATATAATAAATGCGCTCGAAATTTTGTTGCAACAGCTCTTCCCATTGTCTGAATGTTTTGGATTTTCCATTGGCTGAAACAACTCAAGTATTAATTATAAATGTCATTTTTTATCTCGAACAAATATATAAAATATTACCTAGAGTGACACCATCATATTGATATTCTCCTTTTTCTATTAATTGATTGATCCATCTGAGTGCGCTCTTAAGTAAGCCAGTGATTTCAATTGGTGCACCATCACGAGGCGTAGCAGGATGTCCTTTATTCCCTGCCCTGATACTTGATCCCATTTTATCCATCCAAGTGCCACAGTTCCACTTGTTTCCACCTACAATAAGACCTGTTTCCCAATCCACTTGTATATCAATATCAAAGCCTTGGTCTGTCATTTGAGCATCAATCATGTGTCCAGCAAGATGTTCTCTAAAATGAATGCCATATGCATGCTTCTCCATAATCTCCTGCATAATATCCGCAATCGTCTTCTCTTGGCCATACTTGTCATTCCATTTGACATGTTGATTGTCTGGAAATCGACAAAAGACTGTCTCATCAAGAATACTTGGTCCACAAAAGTGATAGTAATCCTGAAGTGCCTGCATAAAGTACCAAACAGTATCTCTAGAGTTGTAACGTGGTCGTCTTTGGGAATCTAAAAGATTAGGAATCAAACCATGATACAATACCCCCGCAAAGGCAACTAAATGACGTCTGGCAGTATCAGCTTGGCCTGTTGTAAGGAATAGCCCCCGAAGCGAAAGAAAGACGTCACGTCCCCACACTCGCATTACTCCCTCTGTGAAATGAGGTAACCCAGCAGCCAACGTAGGCACCACTTGGGTAGGTACTAAACTCGCAGAAGGAACAAGCCCATGATATTGAATACTCGTCATAGCCAGTGCCTGAATAAATTTACCTCCGTTTTGAACAAAAGGTGACATTAAACCAATGGCGTGATTGTATACCTTTGTGTAGACAGTGGTTACCAATATCTCAAAATATTTTGGTAAAAGACGCCTAGGTAATTTTCTTTTGATTATTGAAACACATGCTTTTAGCCAGTTGATGAGAGGAACAAGATGTTGGTTATCTTTGTAGCGCTCTAGTCGCTGATAAATGTAATCAAATGCCCAATCACCTTGCTCAAGATGCTTAAATAATGGATGGTTCTCTTTCTGCACCTCTTTTTGATTTGAGAGGACAGACATAAAGCCTTGAAGACCGGCATAAACAAGTGGACCAATGCCAGGCACAACGTACACGCCATTTCCGGTACAATCATTCTCTTCGACTTGACACCGGTACAGTATGATGCTGCAATCAAGTAACTCGAGATCGTCCATGATATTTTCAGGTAGAGTTGAAACGAGGTTAAAATCTTGCATCGTCCAATCATGAATTGCTGTCTTTAGGACGTATATAGAACCAGGGATAAAGCAATCAGAAAAGCTTATATGCACGGAATTATTGTCTTGATTTATGTTTATTAGATGTGCCTCAAGTGTTTCAAGATGGCTAGGAAGACCCTGAATGTGACTTGATACCATCGACTGCTGCTCACAATCCTTTATCTTGAGCGAATAACCAAACTCAAGTTTGGCGAAGGTATGGTCAAGATCCAACGCTATAGGCTCACCTTTTTTGTCATTAAAAGCCGTATGAGCAATTAACAAATAACCTTGTTCTGATTTGGGATGCATTCGATGTACCATTACAAAGTCATGTTTTTGAGCAACATTTACTTCTGAATACCCATCTAGTAGCATCTTTTGATGGAGGTCCAGTAGCTGTCTTTTAGCCTTGGTTATGCCTGCGTTGTAGTCAAATGTAGCATCATAAAGTCGAGTCTCTGAAACAATATCCAGCCTCTGAGGGTATATTTCATCATATCCTTTTACACTTCCAATTGCGCAACCAGAGAATGCAACAATAGCTGCATTAGGTAATGTATCCTGTGCAGTGCGTTTTTGAAAAGGTGTCTCGTTATCATGTGTACAATCCATAAAAAGAGCCGGAGGAGACACAACATTATCTGGTAAATGATGGTAGAGTCCAACTAATTTGGATAGCTCATAAGAATTGGGCGAATGCATTGCCTCACGGATCAAAGCATGGATGCCAAGACGAGAAACAAATAAACGATCGAGTTGAGGAGATCCTGTAAACAACTCTGCCAGTACATACAAATCAGGTTTAATTTTACGGGCAGCATCAAGTAGATATTCCGCGACTTGCAGAGGTGTTGAGTGACAATTATCTATACGAATACCGTGAAATATGCGTGCTATATTTTCCGTATAATCTTGCATTTGCTTCCACAACCAAGGGTTATCCTTGGGGGAGTCACCATATCGTAATTTGACGCAATCACTCCAGATAACCACTTCACGACGTAGATAGGCGGAAGAATCTGGTCCAGCAAAATCTACCAACGGGTCTAGATCCCAAATCCATCCATTACATACCAATACCATATTTGGATCCATTGGAGTTTTGGATTTCAAATGGACAAAGTAGCTTTCTACAATTGGGTTTCTAAAAAGAGGAAAAAAAAAAAGGCACTATGTCAGCTCTTGTTCTTTTTTTTTAACTAATTACATCAAGTCATTTAAACGCATATATATATATATATATATATCTATAAATATAATAGTAAAAGAAATTATTTGTATGATGGACTTTACTTTTCGTTGATAGGTCCTAGTTTTGGTCCATCATCTGCTAGTTGTGTATACATCAGCCTATTTCTAATGTTGTCAAGGGCGACTTTAACATCTTGCTGATAAATAGTATACTGGAATGAGTTGTATTCTTCCAGTAATACGTGTAAATGAGAGCACATTTCATCGATCCATTCTTTTGTCATATGATCAGTGGAATTTAATGTGAGTAGAAGTGAGATTGCATACTCGCAGTCAAGTGATTTATGAAATCGTGTGCCTAAATGACCATTTACAATTATTTTTTCATTTAAGAGTTGCATCATATCCACACCTTGTAGGGAAAGCCTTGTTTGAGCACTTTTGTTTTGGTAGAGACACTTGCGCAAAATCTGTATTTGTTCATCAACGGTGATCCATCTGTACTCAAATAGTCTTAGGGCGGGAAAAATGGAATCTTCTATGTATGAAATGATTTCATCGATATCTTCTTTAGACTTTATATTTAGCGGTAGACCTAGTCTTTTCATACAGCTTGATAGATCTATGAGTGCACTATCTAGCTGATAAGCAGCCATGAGATGTGGTGAATTATGTAGATTATATCCTGTTCAAAAATAAGTAAGGGGGTTTAAGGAGATCCAAGTTATTTGACAAAATATAATTTTTTATTACCAATTTCCGGATGTTCGTACAAGAGCTCAGAACTGTTACTGACATGATTCCAAACAACATCTGATAGACTAAGGATACTGTATCTAGAGTAAATGTTTGCAATCGTGGATTTCACAAGCATCGTCTTTTCCTCATTTGATTTTTTTTTATCGTCATCGCAGAACAAATCGTCACTGAAGAATAATGGATTGTCGATACTAAAAGGTGAACCAGATATTCCACGTTTTTGCATTGGTACAAAATGAATAATGTTATAGTTACTATAATCAGCTTGTTCCAAAAATTCGGGCCATTGAGTTAAATCGCCCATCCACTTTGGTATCATTGACAATAGTCGTAGTCCCTGTAGTGGAAGTAGGGCATTTGTTTTTGGTATAGTGATACGAGGTTCGATAATGAAATAGCCTCTGGCATCAACAGTTCTGTGTTTATAGTTTACATAATATTGATAAGCACCAGGGTGATCAATCAAAACATCACAGTAAGCACAAATGAAATTTATATTTTTGACCAACCTAAATTTTGTTTGTTTGTTCTATTTAGATAAATAAATAGCTAAAATAAAAAAAAAGATATATATTCTTACTTTATAGGGTAAAAATGGGATCTAGAGTAAGTTCTAAACAGATCTTATTAATTATATATATTTATATATTTATTTACTATTAAACTATCTTTCTATTTATCTATTACCCGTTGATGGGATAGTTAGTGTATAAAGTTTGCTCACAAGATCCCAATTCAATGTTAAAGCGAAGGATAAGCTTGGAATTCGGAATCGAGAGGTGGATATACTATAAAGGGATTAAACGGGGTGTCTTTTTTTTTTGAGAATAGAAAAGTTCTGGCTTTTCTACTCAAGAGACGCGTCTGCTATAGTAAATGCAGTAGTGTGCATGATGAACTTACTTTATTCTCGGGAAAACCATGGGCTGATATAAATATATTTAATATTTCGGTATTCATTATCGCTTTTTACTTGAGCGTATAGAGAAGGAAGAGACGAATAAACAAAAAAAAAGGGACTTAAAATTAAAAAAAAAAATAGTAAATTTAAATTCAATTGACTATGCAGGCTAGCTTTTTCTGTCTTTAATTCATTCTCCTTTTTGGGAATGCAGCCCCCTGAATTTGTTGTTATAAAGTCTACTCCAAATCTGATTTCTCTTTTATCTATTATATCCTTTTTCTTTCTTTTTTCCTTCTTGTTTTAAAATCTTAATAAATACTATATATAATATCAATAATAGAAGTTTCATAATAATATCAATCGCTAAAAAAAAGGGAAGAAAATGGATGAACAAGAACTAAAAGTGCCTTCCTCATTTAACAGTGATGCAACCTTTAATAAACCGCCAATAGCAAAATCTCAGCTAAAAAAAGTTAGCACGCCGTCCTTTTCTGAAAAGTCAGAGACAATAGCCTCGCCTTCGAAAAGTCGAGTATGTTTTCAAAAGACAATTTCCATTTTAAAAACAGCTTTAAAAAAATATTGGTTCTTACTTGGTCTTGCGTTTGTAATAATTCTTGCATGGCTCTTTCCTAATGTCAGTCGAAAGGGTGGTTACATTAGAGCAGAATGGTCAATCAAGTGGGGTAAACAATAAAGCATGTAGTACATATCACTGTCGTTTTTACTCAACTGTTTTTATTATAGGTGCAGTGATTGTCATCTTTTTCATCTCAGGTCTATCCTTACGCACCAAAATATTGGCACAAACCTTTTTACGAATTCGGTTACATTTGTTGATCCAAGCAATAAATCTTGTGATGATCCCTTTCTTTGTATTTGGCTTAGTGCTACTCTTTTTTAAGTTACACATGCCTATAAATTCTTTATTGTTGATAGGGATTGTCATTGCAGCAAGTACACCTACAACAGTCTCCTCTAATGTTGTGATGACTAAAAATGCAAATGGAAATGAGGCATCTGGTGCGTATACATATATTTGTAAATCAGCAAAATAATCACCCTCATAATTATTAACAACAACTTCTTGTTCTTTCACTCTTTCATTGTTGTTGCTATCCCTCATCAGCCCTGATGAATGCTGCATTAGGAAATGTTCTAGGTACGTCATTCCAGGATAATGAAATGAAAAGAAACTGCTAATTAATTTTTATTCAGGTATCTTTGTATCACCTGCACTAGTATCGTTTTTTCAAGTGCCACTTTTGCTTGCCACTCCAGAAGATGAATCTGCCAACACAGCAGGAGGTGCAGTTGATTTTATAATGGTTCTGAAACAGCTAGGGCTGACAGTATTGTTACCTTTGGTTGTTGGTCAGATTGTCCAAATCATATTTACTGAACAGGCAGCAAAAATCAAAGTGAAATGGAGACTCTCTGATATAAGCAGTGTTTGCTTGTTACTATTGGTCTGGTCAGTTTTTTCGGATGCAATTCATGCAGATTCATTTGGAGCAGTTTCCGCCAAAGACATTGGTGCTGTGATTGTAATTAATTTTGGTTTTTATATCCTCTTTTCATTGACCTGTCTGTTCCTTGCTCGATTGCCTTATCCAAAATCTTTTGGAAAACTAACATGGATCGATAGACTTCGTTATTCGAGAGAAGATGCTGTAGCAGTCATGGTATATAATAGAATGATATTTTTTTTTCGTTATTTTATAATTTAAAATTAATTTTACTAATGGCGTTTTTACCACACTGTAGTATTGCGGTGCTACCAAAACTGTGGCGATGGGCGTTCCACTTATTAATGTTCTTTACGAAAAAGGAGATCCCGGAACAATCGGTGTACTTTCTACACCCTTATTATTATATCATGTCGAACAGCTAATTTTGGGAAATATTGAGGTCGAACTATTGAAAAAATGGGTCGCAAGAGGGCAAAAGGAGAAGGGGTCTGATATAGAGCAGCAATTGGCTACCGACGAAGAAGACAACTTTGATGATGATTCTCCCGCTAGCAGAAAGCTTTAAAAAAGGCGGTATTAATAATTATAAAATAATAACTTATATTTAGGATATGTACACACACACACACACACACACACACACACACACACACAC
>VCJJ01001897.1:1983-14136 GCA_024139415.1 Backusella tarrabulga
TCGGTGGTGGTCCTGGTGGTTACCCTGCCGCTATCAAGGCTGCTCAACAAGGTCTTAAGGTATATAAATTTCGTTCCTTAAAAATATTTATAATAATGGGAGGTCACAATGATGAATAATCCAATTGACATTATATAATGCATTTTTATAGGTTGCCTGTATTGAAAAGCGTGGTGCTCTTGGCGGTACCTGTCTCAACGTTGGCTGTATTCCTTCCAAGGCCATGTTGAACAACTCCCACATCTATCACGAAGCCAAGCACGGTATGAAGAGCCGTGGTATTGAAGTTTCCGATGTCAAGTTGAACCTTCCTCAAATGCACAAGGCTCGTGTCAAGGCCATCACTGGTTTGACCAAGGGTGTTGAGTTCTTGTTCAAGAAGTACGGTGTTGATTACGTCAAGGGTACCGGTTCCTTCAAGACCGCCAACGAAATCGCTGTTGCCGGTTTGGATGGTGCCGAATCTACCTTGAAAGCCAAGAATGTCATCATTGCCACCGGTTCTGAAGTCACCCCTATCCCCGGTATCGAGATTGACGAGCAAAAGATTGTCTCTTCTACTGGTGCTCTTGAATTGAAGGAGGTTCCCAAGAAGATGGTTGTCATCGGTGCCGGTGTCATCGGTCTTGAATTGGGTTCCGTTTGGTCCCGCCTCGGTGCTGAAGTCACTGTTGTTGAATACCTCGATGCTATTGGAGCTGGTATGGACCCAGAGTTGGCCAAGAACTTCCACAAGCTCTTGTCCAAGCAAGGTTTGAAGTTCAAGATGAGCACCAAGGTCAACGGTGCCAAAATCGACGGTGACTCCGTCAAGGTTGAGGTTGAGGCTTCCAAGGGTGGTAATGCCGAAACTGTAAGTATTTAAGCGTGGGAAAAAAGGAGGGAGATTAAAAAATGGGCGAGCAAGCATTGCATGGAGAGATTGAATGGAAGGGAAAGAATAACGTAATAAAAAGTGGATAACAAAACTAATCGGCACGTATACATATTTAGCTCGAGGCTGATGCTGTCCTTGTTGCTATTGGTCGTCGTCCTTACACTACTGGTCTCGGTTTGGAGAACGTTGGTGTTGAACTTGATAACCGCGGTCGTGTTGTTATCGACAGCGAATTCAAGACCAATGTTCCCAACATCCGCTGTATCGGTGATGCCACCTTTGGTCCCATGTTGGCTCACAAGGCCGAGGATGAAGGTTTTGCCGTTTCTGAAATGATCAGCACTGGTCACGGTCATGTCAACTATGATGCCATTCCCTCCGTTATCTATACCCACCCCGAAGTCGCTTGGGTTGGTAAGAACGAAACTGAATTGAAGAATGAAGGTGTCAAGTACAAGGTCGGCTCCTACCCCTTCGTTGCCAACTCTCGTGCTCGTACCAACGATGACACCGATGGTCTTGTCAAGGTCCTTGCTGACACTGAGACTGATCGTATCTTAGGTGTTCATATCATCGGTCCTAACGCTGGTGAAATGATTGCTGAAGGTGTTCTTGCTGTTGAATATGGTGCCTCTGCTGAAGATGTTGGTCGTACCTGTCACGCTCACCCTGTAAGTACCTTTTTGTGAAAATCATGCATTTCATTTTTTAACTTGTAGTATTAATCCTTTTTATTTTTTTCTTAGACCCTCTCTGAGGCTTTCCGTGAGGCTTGTTTGATTGCTTCTTTCGGCAAGGCCATCAACTTCTAAAAAATATAATCTTATATTTCTTTCAATCTTTTGTTATTATCTACTTTCCGCATACTTTAACTTTTTGTAAAATGAACTAAAATTGTGACTTTCTTCTGCCTTTTAAAAATATACATCAGAAAAATTGAAAATCTTTTTTACGTGTTTTTTCGTATCTTTTTTTTTTCTCTTAAGCATACAAAAAAATGAGCTCAAAAGACGAAGTAGAAGTACCTGAAATTGGTATGATATATTTATAAACAAAAACCGACCAAGTGATAATAACAAGAAATATAGAAAAACCTGAGCAACAGACCTTTGTAAAATTTTATAACAGTTTAGATACCGTAAGAAGGGACTTTATAGAATAAACAGTACATAAAAAATAATAATGACCCATTTTCTATTGACGTATATGACAGGCTGAGGAAGGCACACTTCGCCTTTTCGAGAGAGAATCCAACGACAAGGCCTGCTACAGTTTGCATGGAGACGATGCCCTCTATATTGCAGAAAATGTATCTCAAACAAAATCCGTCATCAAATATTGGGCAGGTGATATCAATACCGGTTTGAAAACAACCATTATTTCCCAAAAAGCTGCAGAAGTTGTCCTTAGAGAGGCACTCATGTTGAAGCAAATGAAGATCGAAATCTGGAAACAGTCAAGAAATGGTTGGGAATTGACACACAGGGCCTCACCAGGCAATTTGGAACAAGTAGAGGAGTTGCTTTTTTCAGGAAACAACAGCATGTCGGTTGCGCCCGTTATCGTCGCTGTTAAATATGGAAATCAAAAAGGACAAAAGGTTAGCATGATGGAAAGCGTGTGAACGTAGGGATGTGTGAATATTTACCCTCTTTATATTTGTTAATCAAGATGGTTGGCGTCGCTTACGCTGACACAACAAGCAAGCAGTTGGGTGTATCGGAGTTTGTAGACAATGATTTATTTTCAAATTTTGAGGTAAACAAGAAGAAAAGAAACTCGTATAATGTGTAAAAGGGACAAGTTAAACATGTCGACAAAATAGTCTATTCTTATTCAAGTGGGTGCAAAGGAATGTATATTGCCAAATACCACCGAAAGCGACCCAGATGCATCAAAGATTCTTGCGATCCTTGATAGATGTAATGTTGTCGCCACAATGACACCAAAAGGTAAAATCTTTTTGCCCTTTTTTGATTGTAAATAGAATGCTTTGTAAACTCGTTTATTTTGATTAGGTGACTTTAACGATAAAAATATTGTACAGGATTTGGATCGTTTATTGAAGAGAGAATTATCAGTAGCATCAATGCGTAAGACTATAGTTTAAAAAATCATTAAAATGGTATTGATTATTTGTTATTAGCTGAGCATGGATTAAAGGATGCCATGGCGTCGTGTGCATGTATTATAAAGTACCTGGACGTAAGTAAACCAATACATACATGTAAAATGGGATAGACGGTGTATTTATCACGGGTTTTTATTACAGTTGCTGGCAGATGAGTTAAACTACAGCCAATTCGAGCTTAGAAATTACGATCTTTCACAATATATGAAGCTGGACGGTTCCGCTGTTATGGCACTCAATCTGATGCCCAGCATTAGGGATGGCTCCAATAAGAAAATGAATATATTTGGCCTATTGAACCAATGCAAAACAGCACAAGGTTCAAGACTGCTTGCACAGTGGATTAAACAACCTCTATTGGATATGAGAGAAATTGGTAAAGAGACGCACATGCATGGAAGGAGGGGGAAGGTTAACCAAAAAAATACATTTTAGATAAGCGTCATGATATTGTCCAAGTCTTTCTTGACAGTTCCGAGTTTCGCGGACAACTCCAAGATGATCACTTAAAGGGCGTACCTGATCTGTCAAGATTAAGTAAACGCTTCCGAAAGAGAATCGGTACACTTCAAGATGCAGTTAGAGCATATCAGTTCTCTATTCGATTGCCTGCCATGTTTGAGTGTATACGCCAAAAAGTACCTGATGAACCCGGACTTCAGAAACTCTTCAACGCTATTTATTTGAACCCCATCCAAATAGCCATGACCAAATTTATGGGATTTGAGCAATTAATTGAAAGTGTGATTGATCTTGAAGCAACCGAACGCCATGAATATATGATTAGATCCGAATATTGTCCAGAACTTCAAGGTAGCCTATATTATATTTTATTGTTGTATTGTATTTCGCTTATATATCAGAGACGTCTTTAGATATCCGTGTTCAACTTGACAGAGTCCAAGCAGATATTAACAAGGAGTTTGCAAAGGTAAGTTGAAAGAAATGCCTTCACATTGTGTTCTATTTTTGTACTTATGTATAAGAGATAGGTTGATGACTCCAAATCAAAACTGGAGAAGCATTCTATTTACGGACACTGTATTCGTGTATCTAGAACAGAATATGCTAAATTCAAAAACAAAGGAAGCTACATTGAATACGCTACCACAAAGTCTGGTGTTTTCCTTACAACACCCAGATTGAAAACTCTCAGTCAATCTTACATAGACATCACGGCAGAATATAATCAGACTCAAAAAAATGTTACCAGGGAAGTCATGGATGTTATTGGTAAATGGGAACTCTCTTATATATAGATATCATGCTCCCTCTTTTTGTGTAAACTCATTTTTTTTTAAAAAAAATATAGCGACATACTGCTCAATTTTTGAAGATATCGGCAGTACTATTGCACATCTCGACGTTCTTGTAAGGTAAGGATCCTCAAGTGATAATAATAGTATTTTGTCATCGATATTAAAAACTAAATCATGATTAGCTTCGCCCATGCTTCTACTACAGCACCTTCAAATTATATTCGTCCTAAACTTACTCCACTTGGTAATATATTCTATTTATTTATTTTTGAGACAAAAGAAAGATATTAACGAATGAAAATGTGATCATATAGGACAAGGTGATGTCATTCTTAAAGAATCCAGACATCCATGTCTTGAACTACAAGATTCAATTTCATTCATTCCTAATGATATCATCCTTGAAAGAGGTAAAGAAAAAAAGAAGCATAGTTAAGTATTCATCCACTCATCTACAATATCGTGTCCCTAGACTCGTCTGATTTTCAGATCATCACCGGTCCCAATATGGGTGGTAAGTCTACTTATATTCGCCAGGCAGGTACCATTGCATTGATGGCACAAATCGGATGTTTTGTCCCCTGTGAAGAAGCGCAGCTTTGTCTTTTTGATTCCATCCTGGCAAGAGTAGGTGCAAGTGACAGTCAGTTGAAGGGTGTTTCCACATTTATGACTGAAATGCTGGAGACGGCTTCCATCTTGCAATCCGCTACGAAAAACTCACTTATCATTATTGATGAGTTGGGTAGAGGAACAAGTACTTATGATGGCTTCGGTCTTGCATATGCTATATCAAAGTAAGTTTTTATATTACTATTTTGTTAAACGAGAAATCTTATGCTCTTTTATAGGCACATTGCTACTGAAATAAAGTGCTTCAGTTTCTTTGCCACGCACTTCCACGAGCTTACAGAGTTGAGTAAGACGGTACCACATGTCAAAAATTTAAATGTTTCGTTCCACATTGGTTCACAGCGCGAAGTTACATTACTCTATAAAGTGATCGAAGGTAATCATCGCAAAAAAAAGACATATATACGTTGTTTAATTCATACGTTTTGTTTTTATCTTTCTCGGTTTTTAGGAGTGAGTGATGACAGTTTCGGTATCCACGTTGCCGAGATTGCCAACTTCCCCTCCGATGTTATTAAGCTCGCAAAGAGAAAGGTCGATGAGCTTGAAGAAGGTAATTGATAAAATGTCGGAAACATAATACGATCAAGTTACTAATACGAAATTCCCATGGTATAGACTCATCCAAAAGTATGGAAATTGATGAATCACTTGATGCTGAAACCGAAGCTATTGTTCAAAAGTTAGTTGAAGAAATCAATCAATTAGAGGACATGGATGACGAAATAAAAGCAAAGTCGTTGCAAGACATTCGTGAAAAGTATATACCTGAAATTGAAAAGCACCCTTACTTGAAGAACATCATTTTATCTTGAACAGCCAGCAAAAGAATAAACAGTTGCAAACACTTGGCAAGATACGTTATGTAACATAAAAGATATCACTATTTTTATTATTTTTTAAAAAATGTATATACAAAATATCATATAATAAAATGGGAATGATCTATAATGATCCGACATCTAAAATTTGGATCTATTGCGAGTTCTAACTGTGATTAAAACTCTAAGCCTTCCTTAAATGCTCTATCAAAGTATTCCTTGGCTTCTTCTTCGGTGGGTTGTTTAATATCATCAAACTTTACAACCTTTGAATCGTTGATATCCCATTGCTCGCACATACCAATATTAAAAATATGGTCCATCGCCTCATGACACCTTTCATATTTTGCTGTAGAATCAGATCCTGTAAGCGTCACCCAAAGTAGCTTCTTGACTTTTTCACCCAGCTTTTTATTGGTACCATAAGCAAATTCATAATTGAAGACACGATCAACGTAACCCTTTAGGATAGCTGGCATATTCCACCAATAAGTGGGAAATACAAGTGCAATTGCGTCATAATTCAAAAGCCGCTCCTGCTCTGATTTGACTTCCTCCGAAAAGTGTTGGTTGCCTCTTGAGCCATAGTCAGGTTCGTCCTCTTGATAAAGAACAGGTCCCCAGCCAATCTTGTATAAATCAAGTATATCTGTTTCATGTCCTGCCTCCTTCAGACCCTTTTCGAGACTATCTTTGATTTGGCCTGTTAAAGAGTTTGGTCTATTGTGTGCAAAAATAATTAGAACCTTCATTTGAATATTTATTTTATTTTCGAGAAAGAAGAGAAGAAAAAAGCTTGTATTTATATGTCTTGATTATGTAAAATTATGTAACAGTAGGATGATAAGCCACTTGGATTCATTACCAAAACATTTCTTTAAGTTAATATATCTAACAACCATCTAGGTACCGTGAAGGTCTTGGATCTTATTAGATAAACCACCAATATATATATATATTCGTCTATAAAAGCTTGTGTACCCGTCTAAGTGGCAATATATGATCACATATAAAAAAATCATATAAAATTCGATTTGAATATGATTTGTCTGAGCTCAGCTCATGTAGGTCTTACCGCAGTTTTCCCGAAAAAAAATTTCGCGGATTTTCGGTGTTTCCCTATGAGCCAGCTAGGCCTGGAGGGAGGTTGCTCGACTTGAAGGCTTGATCTTTGCCCTCTCTTGGCAAAAAACTTCCCCACAAATCCCAAAATATTTGAGGATGAATTTTTTTTAATTCTACTTTTACTTTAGCTTTAGCTTTTCCAATTCATAATACCTATAATCGGAAAAAAAATATTCCGGTGATTCGAGGAGGTCATGAGCTCTACTATCTCTTTACTACTACTATTACTAACATAATTGAAAGATATTAATCCAATACTTAAGGCTTAAATTGGTTCAAAATATCATTTCAATGCATCACTTTTTAATAGTAGCATAAGATCACTGATCAATAGAATACAGCCTGGATTGTTACTTGAAAATTACTCGCCACTACGCAATGTTTTTCTCTATTATTAATACACATCAAGCGCAGCACTCTGCTTGACTCTAAAAATAACCAATATTCCAATTTGTGTTTTTTTTCACCTGGAGTGGATCGGAGCATCCCCTCGGGAGATGCAAACTCTATTTCCTTTTACTACATAAATTAAACATTGCTTATCTTTCACTTTTTAAATTTTTCAAATACTTGTTGTACAAAAGTCAAAAAAAATCATGCAAATAATCAATGTTGAGAAATGAATCGTATCATTTTTAATTTAGGAGAACAAGGAGAAAAAGGGACTCGAAAATCACTGTAGGGTTTCTTTCTCAACATTATCTAAATATATCAGCAAAAAGTTATGTACTAATACTTTTTTTTTTATCTCTCTCCTTTTTTTAGTATTTGCATTTTTACCGAGATTTATACTGAAATAATATTGATCACCTTATTATTACAAGAAAGGGGAAGGTTGAAAAAGAGACTTCTACTCTGAATAGAGCAATAAATAGGTTATAATTGGAAGTTTATACAATAAAAGATTTGGTATATTTTAAACTTCATTTTTCGTATCTAATAATAAAAAAGAAAAGTATATTTCTAGAAGTTCCCGAGTGATAAGGAGTAGTTATACTTTTACCAGACTTGATATTTTTCATATATATATTTTTAAAAAAAGAAAAAGCGTTCATAAAATGATGTAATTAGTTTCATGTAACTAAAAAACTTGAATAAGTAAGAATAGTACGAAAGATAGTATGGAAGGGTAGATCAAGCCAAGATAGATAGACTCGCAAACTAAATTAGATGAACTCCTTTTCATTTATAATGTATATATAGACAATCATCATTATTTAAAATATTAATATTGGATAAGAGATGAACATAATAAGAAACTGTAGGGGAAGTTTGGTTTGGTTTTCAAAAAGAAAATAAAGGAATATGGCAAGTTAACATACATTTTGGTAAATCAAGATATTCCTGATAATATCAAGTTTAGAATTGAATTGACATTGATATCAAAATCGATGCTTGGCATGCAAATTAGATGGTTTTTAATTGAATAATTTCATTTTGTCAAGTTTATCATTTTAGAATTGTATCTTGATTCTCGTTCTTCGATGGGTCTAGTATTTTCTTTCGAAAAGGAGTAGACGAAAAAAAAAAAGTTTTTTATGGTTCCCTCGTTCGCTCCTTTTTCTTCACCACTTTTTCTTTCTTTTATCAGTGTTAACGTATTAATAAAAAAACACAAGTTTTTGTAATATATTATTCTGTACTTTACTCAAATAAGCATCATGAATAGATAGTTTAACTATTTAATGATGTGAATTAATATCATAAATAGATGAGAATAAAAAAGATAAACGAGAAAGGGTTTAAAGGATATTGACGCCTCAAGGAGAACGAGGGGAGAAGAGAGAGATAGAAAGACCAGGAGATGAAGGACTGCTTTTATCGCTACCATGCATGAGACAAAAGGTACATGCTGAATAAAATGAAATATTAATATATAACCCTTTCTCGTATTCGTGCGTACACGCGCGCGCGCGAGAGAGAGAGAGAGAGAGAGAGAGAGAGAGAGAAATAAATGCTTCATTTTTAATGTACACCTTAGTATAAATAAAATTTAAGTATTGCATAAGTTAATGAATTCCATCCAATGCTTTGGATTTACCTTGACATAAAGGAATTCAAAAAGAAAAAGGTTTAATTTAATTTATGCTTGATCCTTATTCACGTTTTTCTCTCTCGCTATGATCGATACGGTCATTTTTTTAGGAGAAAAAGGGAGTATTAAGAGCAGTAATTTGACAATGAATATATAAAGAGAAAAGACGAAGGAAAATCACTTTTGTTATTCACTTTTGTTTTACTTTATTAAATATGAAATTCCTTGCCTTTAGCCTTGTTGCCATTGTTTCTGCAGTTCTTGCTGCTCCAGCAGTAGAATACTTCTTTGATATTACACAACCTCAAGATAACAGTGTTTTCCGTGCTGGTGACTCGTAAGTGTGTTACTCATCAGCTATTTATTTGTCAGTATTAATATTTATTTGATTTGCGTAGTGTCCCGCTCTGTACGTTTTAAACATAATTAAACATACGTAATTATATAAATCATATTTATTAACTTTTGATCTATAGCATGGCAACATGGAACTGGTGGAAAGGCTACTGTTACAGTTCTTAAAGGTACTGAACCTAAAGAAATGTTGGAAACCAGTTATCAATTTGAAATTGATGGTAATTCCAGATCTACTTCGTGGAAGGTAAATTATTAAAAAAAAAGCCCAACACATTTGATCTCTTTTTAATTTAACTATAATTAGGTTCCTCCTGGTTTAAGCACAGCTGAAAAATATAATTTCCAGATCACTTATCACTCAGGGCCTAATCAGCAAGAGTAAGGATAAAAGTGATACAATTAGAAAAATGATCAATGTACTAACTGCTTTTAAAATTAGAGGAAACTCTTATTCAAAGACATTCACCATCTCTGATGATGCCCCCATGCAACAAGGCACTTACACACAACAAGGTACTCCTGCACAACAAGGTACCACTACCCAACAAGGTGAAATGGGGACTGCTTCGAGAAGCAATAACGGAGCCGAAAAAAATAAGAACAATGGTGGCAGTAACCCAACCATGATGGGAGGAGCGATGCCAGGAAACACCTCACAGCAAACCCAAGGAAATCAAGCTTCTCCAAACAATACTGGAATGAGAGCAAGCCAAGGAAGATCCTCTGCACAGCAGGCCAGTGGTGCCGCACCAATGCAGTCTGGTAACAAGATGGCTTTGGTGAACAATGGCCCAGTGACTAGCCAGAATATGGGACAAATTGGTCAATCGAGACAGGGAGCAATGTAAATTACCCTTTTTGTTCTCAAAAATGTAAATAACATACGTTATTGACACATCAAATGTTAAACTACAAAATAAATCAATAAAAATAAAGTATACCAAATGATTCTGTTATTGAAAAGTCTATATTTACAAAATCCAAAGATCTACCTTAATATTACAAGGTTTCATATGCATAATAGTAAAAAGATGGGTATAACATTGATTCATCTGGAACTGCGAGAAGAAATGGAAAAACGGGGCCGCGCTTGGCGACACAAGATGTTTTTATTCCAAGATGATCCCTTTATCATCTAAAAATGTAAAATGTATATGAACACCCAGGGGTATTTTAACGTTTTCTATATCTTGTCATATTCACTCCCCAATATTGTGCCTTGCAATTGAATGCCTCTCGCTTAAAACGAATTGATATCATAAGTCGTGCCACTTTCCTTTCCTTTTTTTAATATTTTTTTGGGGAGGATAAATCAACCTTTTTTTGAGAAGGAGAATAAAGGCTTTACATGGTTTCAAAAAAAGTGCTTCACACTATGTCACACATTATTTTTTATCCAGGCTGGATATATTTTCTGGTAATATGGATTCAATGATAGAAGATCATTTAACGTCACTTGAGTACGTTTAAAAGAACAGTTTATTATTGTATTATGATTTATTTATTTTAGATAGGCAAAAAGAGTAAAAAAAAAATATAAAATACGAAGCAGAATAAAGAAGTTATAAACAAGAAATTAATTGGGCTATTAGCCAAACTATATAGAAAAGAGTTCCCCATTTTTACTCTTCCTCCTCATTGTCCTCATCTTTGTTCTTTTTATCCTTCTTTGGAGCAGAGATGTCAGTTTGGTTATTCTTAATATTGAAGTTTTGAGTGTAGACCCAGCTCTGGTTGTTGTTATCAGAACCGATTCGTATAAGGAACTTCTTCTCGTCAAATTCAGGGATATCACCCGTCGTATAGTTATTGATAGAACAAGGGATAGATGAGTTTGTGATGTTCCAGGTAATGAGTTGAGTATTGACACTGATCAATTGAATACTACAGAGAAGACCAAATTCAGTGGCAGAGGTGTTCCAGAGGATGTTACCAGTTGAACCAGTGTACCAAACAGATGAGTTGTCGGGCATGGAGATGTTGAATGCGGCAGAGGCAGAGGCAACAAGAGCACCAAGAGAGATAACAGCGGATTTCATCATTTTGTTTTGATTAGAGGATCAATTGGAGTTTTATAGATTAGATCTACTAGCCAACTACATCTTGCATTTATATACTTTTTTTTTTCAAAGCCGATCAAACGTGAAGCAGATTCAGGTTCAATCTCCTATCAAGAGGTAAGTTGGCACAGAGTAGCCATATGTCCTATGTTTCATATTATTCTAAAAAAAATCTCGTTGTAGTCTAATTGTTAGGATCGTATTGGATTGGTCAAAGGTGAAGAAACCACACATCATTGTTTTAAATAATCAATTAAATCGATCAATGTTCATAAAACAAAAGTGATGAGTGATTTCTACATTGATTTTTTTTTGGCAGAAGTGATACATGTTTCCAAAAGTGTTAGATTGATGAAAATAACTTTGTATTCTAAAATGCAAAGGTTTCAAAAAAAGAATTATAAATAAGGAAGTTGGTAATACGATTCTGCTGATAGAGTCAACTCTGTTTTATAAAGATTTTGTTGGTAAAGTAAATTTTTAAAAAAAAGGCGTGGACAAGCTGATGGATTCAAAGTAACATTCCAAGACTAAAATCATGACAAGAAGTAGAAAACAGTCAGATTTGTTCAAACGTAGCACTTTTGTGCCTTACTTAAAAATTCTTTTTCTTTCAAGTGCATATTTTCATTATCATTAGCAGTACCAGCTAATAATCAATATTCCCGTTAATAAAATTTGATTACATAGCAACACCATGGAAACAAGAATAAATCAATAAAAATATATAAAACATGTGAATGTAAGGTCTATCATGGCACCTTTGTGTGCAGATGAAGCACATCTTCACCAAACAGATAGGGACAAAGTGACTGCTTATCTTATATTCTTAAAAAAAAAAAAAAAAAAAAAAAA
>VCJJ01001899.1:9581-30684 GCA_024139415.1 Backusella tarrabulga
TGAACGAGATTTTAAATGGTATGCCACTACTATTAGAACGAGGTCAAGTCGAAAGCATCCAAATAGCATTCCCTTGGTCAAATTTATCGTGTGGGGAAGTCTATTTAAAAATACAAGGCGTAAGCATCGATTTAATGCCAGCAAAGAATAGCTATCCCGGTATTTATCAAGATGAATCAGTTGTGATATGCACTCTAATATCAAAGTATTATGACTTAGGTTCAAATATGGAAGAATCGTCCATATTATCACCTTCTTTTCATTTTGCAGACGACTTTCTCAAGACTGAGGTAAACGACGATGAGCTAAAACAGTCTATGGATGACCTGGAGTCTGAGCCAATGGAAGGACTGGAGGTACTTACACGCATGATTGATAAAATCCTTTCCAGATTCAAGATAGATATCTTTGATACCAATATTCGTATCATCCATGATGGATCAGCTGTTCCATTGTCGTCATGTGAATACGAACAAAACAATACGAAATATGCACTAGAGTTATGTATACCTCAAATATCCTACTTTGATGAAACGCCTGAATTCGATACCACCGTAAATGGTCAGATGGAAAACAGACATCTACAAGATAGCTCAATATTGGTTACACCTGTTGCCAGAGAAACAATAAAAATTATTACAATCAAGTCTCCAACACTATGGCTAGTTTCACTACCCAGTTATAACAAACACTATCATCAAGATGGAAGTTCTAGTCTGGATAGCCAAGACAATACCTTTTTAAATTATTCACTCCAAAATACCCAATTTTTTGAGGCAGAGCAGGGAAACTCAATGATACTAGATTCGAGCAGTGTGGATGACGCAAATACACTCAAAGAAAAAAGCAATCAGCCTTATCGCTCACTCCTTTTGACAACAGTTGATAAGGATAATTGGATTAGAATTAGACAACTGAACAATTCTCTACCTATCAAGCAGCTAGATTTCTTTGTCACTCATGCACGAGTCACCATCACTCCCAAACAGCTGACATTTCTAGTTGATCTACTTGAAAGCATGACTGCAACACAAAATGTGCTCGTACCACCACAGTCTTTCCAACCAGTAGAAAGATCAAGCTTCAGCGAAAATACCTTTTTAGATACCTCATCGCAAAATGAAAAAAAAGTAAAAATACAAATGTCACTGATAGAGTGTTTCTTTTTGGCACATGACATCTCCATTGAAAAAGACACTCCGTCATTTGAAGTAGACAATCATATCCGCCTATCTATCGATACCTTTAATTTCAGATCACAGCAAATGGCAAAAACAAGTACAAACCCGCTTTATTCAATACTTGATATTAGTATATCAAAAATAGCCCTTGATGAGTGGATCGTCAAACCGTCTGAAGCATCCAACTTTGATTGCTACGGAACATCCAACCAAAAGCTGTTTCAAACAAAATACAACACATACTCATCTATTATCGAATTTAATAATAACATCAAATATGCCTACAGTAAAAACGATACGTTTCCTATTTATACTGACAAACCAAATGTATCTCCAGTAGAAGATCGTGTCGTTCGAATAAAGGCTGAAAAGCGACAGTTAAAACTGCGTGGACAATACACTGATGGTAAAGGATTTTTTTTTTCCTTTTCAAAAATAAAAAGATGTCAGCTTATTTACTCGTATTATTCTTTTAGATTCGTCATACGATGAGGATATAGGCATTGATATCCAAGCTTTCAAAGTAATGATCGATCCACAGATAATTGATAGGCTAGAGAACTATATATGCGGAATTAAAAATTTAAATAGATCAGAAAAAAAAGGGTAAACAAAAAGTTCATTATTTGCTTTACAGTCCAAGTTATAACTGATAAATGAATTATAGGACTGAAAATTTATCAGAGCAAGCAGTCTATGAAGATTTAGATCGCCAAACAAGAAAAGTCGATGAAAACAAAAGGATCAGATTAAAGATGGGATTTATCAGACTTGTACTCTCGGTACCAGATATGAGCCAAGTATGTACACGGAATGAATTTAACAATCGGTTTCATTCGGATCAACTCAGCCTTGATATTGCGGCACTGGATGGAGTATGGAACAATCCATCTTCAACAGATACATCACTTGCAAGTGACATGTTTTCATCAGCCGCGATAAAATCAAAGCCAGCAAATATTACGGTTACATTGGATTATGTCAATGTGTTTTTGAAATTATATGACGGTACGAAAAATACAATTACAAATAACAATACTAAAAAATGCAGTTTTGATACTAATAACGTCATTAGAAGATGTAACGAGGTGCTGGTTCACCGCAAAATCCACCCCTATCATCTCAACTGATGATACCCAGCAACCCAAAATTGATATCATTATTCGGGACTCCGCAAACATAACCAACACTGATACAAGTTCAAGTACGATCAAATACATTTTTGATTCCATTAATAACAGGGAGCAGAATCGATGTGAAGATCATATACATATTCCAATTGAAGCCCAAGCAGAATCCATAACGGGTTTCAAAAAATATGCCTTACAAAATTCCGTAAGTCACTATTGATAGTAATTATAAAAAAAAATCGTTAACACCAAAGACTACAGTTGTTTCAAATAGAATGTCATTTTCCTACAAGTCAAGTCAGTCTATCAAAAAAGCAATGGGACAAAATCCAAATCCTTCAAAACGATATATTATTATGGCAACCTCGCTTCCTACAACCACAATCAGCTAGCTTCGATCAAAGTTACGAGTCAACCTCAAGCAATCGATATTCGAGTCAAGACTCCTCTTCAAGTGAAAAGTCATTATGTTCGAACAATCTGTTTTCACTTTCGGCTATACTAAGTCACTCTATTTGGCACCTTCACTACACAAATAGTTATCGTATTGAATTTACTGAATTCCAATTCTTTTCTGTGTTGAAACATATGGGTCAGGTAAATGTTTGTTCAGATTCACTTGATAATATATATACTTATCCATATTATATATAGAACGAAAACATAACAATTTTAGATATTGATGATTTATGTTTGGATGATATCTCTTCTGAAAGCAAAAGACTACTACATAAATCTATTCCTGATAAAATCAATGTAGGTGTTGATGATGATATGTACATCTATATTTTAATAATGCGATAATTTCATTATTAGGATAAAAGAAACATACCTATGGTATCTCTTGTTTCTCGTCTATCATTATTCTTGGAATCAGATTTTCAACACAAGGATAGTAGTATTACTTTAAATCAGCTTTGCTGGAAACCAAGTAATAGTATCGAAATGGATTTTATAGATCATATTATTCACTTTCAAAAAGTACCAGAAGAGGTAAGCCCTTCTTAATAGCACGTTTATTAATATATATATATAAAAATAATGTTCAACTTTACTCTAGATGGTGTTTATTGACCCAGTAATACAACGAACCAAAATATATGTACATCTCCTTGATTCATATATCGATTACATACCTGACAATTTACCCTCTCGCGGAGCACTTGTTTTGGATGGACTAGAAGTTTTTACCTGTATCACGCCTAATCAGCCCTCCACGGATGTTGTCATATCTTTGGAAAGCGCAACTGTTTTTCTTGTTGATGACAGAATTGAATTAAACAAGTCAAACCAAAGCTCTGTGAAAACATCATCAACTAGATCAAAAAGCTACCTGGAAGCCATTGGATTTCTGTCCGTTTTGAAGCTACAAAACGTGTACATGAATATTAGGATGAACATTGATTATCCCATGGTGGATCTCATGCTATCAAATATAGATATTCATCTCGGTACCTGTGCAGATTCGTTTCAAACGTTAATCAACTTGGTTACATATATTACGGACAAAAAAAAGAAGGATGATCCTCAAGAGCAGAATCAAATACCAGCCTATATCGTCCAATCTACCCCCGATATGTTTGCCAGTGTAGACGAGAATTCATTCAACAAGGCCAAATCACCCATCATACTTCCTCAAAGAGACATTTCACGATTCAACTATGTAGAAGAATATTTTAAAAAAGACACTGATCCGAGCCATCATAGCAACATCCCACCCGAAAAACCTTTCCGAAAACATAAAATACGAAACCAAGATGGTATTATTCATGTTCTCTCGGAGGATATTGATCAGTTCCAAATAGTAGATGACTTTTATCAAGCCAATAAGGAGAATATCGAGAATAATGGACCACCTGATGTCAAAGCATTGTACATGATACGAGTCAAGAGCTTGAGTTTTTGGTGGAAGCTGTATGATGGATACGATTGGGATTACCTCCGTGCTGATATGGCATCCATTAACCATACCAATAAGAGACAACAAAGAACAAACGAGCATACCCAGACTGGTTTTGGTGATGAAATAGTGGGTTATCCAGAAAAGCAACAATGTAAAACCAAACATACATCCAGAGACCCAAGTATGGAAATTGTCCTGAGCTCTTTATCTATCGACTTGAAACTGCTACCTGATGATGATCCAACATCAATGTATCTTGATTTACGCATTCAAGATTTAGAGATATTTGATCACATCAAAACATCCAAATGGAACAAATTCTTGGGCTATATGCGCACCAGTAAGGTGCCAAGAGAGAATAACGCATGCATGGTCAATTTGGAATTGATTGGCCTTCGTCCTATGCCAGACTATCCAGAGGATCAAGAACACCGATTAAAAGTTGAAATTCTACCTATCCGTCTCTTTATTGATCAAGATGCTCTTTATTTCCTTATCAAGTATTTCACTTTTGAGCCACATTACCTTAGATCTACTGTCATGATCAGTCCTTCTGATGCTATAAAAGTGAGAAACGAAGAGAAGAAGAAGAAACCCATCTTTTTTCGTAAGTAGATATTTAAATGTGTGTCTCTTCTATATTAATTAGGATTAATCCATTCATCGCTTTATTTAGAATATGTTGCCATCCACCGGACCATTTTAAAGATTGATTACAAAGCAAAGCATGTGGATTTTGGAAAAATCAAAGACGGGAGATTTGCAGAACTTGCCAACTTGGTCAGTTTAGATGGAGCGCAACTTGAGCTGGATCGTATCAAGCTTACAGGGCTAACGGGATGGGATGGGCTTTTAGATAAAATAAGTGACG
Organism: Backusella tarrabulga; assembly: GCA_024139415.1. NCBI lineage: Eukaryota > Fungi > Mucoromycota > Mucoromycetes > Mucorales > Backusellaceae > Backusella > Backusella tarrabulga. The sequence continues at coordinate 14,667 of VCJJ01001899.1, forward strand.
AATGGATCATGCACATTAAAGAGACGCAGCTTGGGAGTATGGTATCAGGTATTAACCCCATTCGACCTGTGGTGAATCTAAGCAGGGGTGCTTCTGACATGGTGCGACTTCCTATACAGCAGTATCGAAAGGATGGAAGAATCATCAATGGTCTCTCGCGAGGTACACAATCCTTTGCTAGGGCAACCGCTATAGAGCTTATTAAGCTTAGCTCCAAGGTCACTTCAGGCACACAGGTAGCTCTTGAGCACGCCGACGGTTTTTTCGCTTCGAATAATCACAGCTATGAATCATCAACATCTTCATATCAAGACGATTCCCATTTCGTATACACATATATTGATGAAGTAAATATAGAGAGCGATTCTGATGACCACCAGTTTAAAAAACCGAGCATCTCTGCAAGAGATACAAGGGCAAGTCTCCAACAGTTTACGCTTTTGGATTATCAAGATAGCGAATCAACTGCTAAAAGGGATCGATATGCTGATGATGCCACGGAAAGTAGTTCAAATAGTATCAGATCAACAAGAACTACCTCTTCAGCTTTAATCAAGCCTTTGATTCAGCTGACTGGTGCATTTCAGACCATCCTGGCTGGGTTAAGAAACTCGATCGATCCGGCAACAAGGATTCAAAATGAAGATGTAGGTTCAAAACTTATCTTTAGTACTTGTACAAGAGTTTAATATAATTTTCTTTTTAAACTTAGAAATATAAGCGTTTTAGATAAATCAACAAAATATGTGCAAATTAGTATAAAAAACTGCCAATTCGTTTATTACTTTTTTTTTGTTTTTGTTTTTTTTTTGTTTTTGGAGGATGAAATGCAAAAATATAATGAAATGAAGTGTTCAAAGTAGACGCGATTTTCTTTTCCTAATCAATTGTGATGACCTCCTTTTCCTTTTTACGATTTTGAGTTGAAGCGGGCTGGCTTGATTCAATTTTGAAATCGTCATCAAATTCCATATCAAACTCCATATCAAATTCAATCTCTGTTGGCAATTCTTTGACGGCACGTTTTTTTGCTCCACTGCTTGAACTCACACCAGAAGAAATTTCGATAGGCGAATCAGTGATTGCACGCTTCCTTTTACCTGCTCGTAAGAATTCCATATGAAATTCATCCAGAGTATCGTCCAGCAATATGTTTGATAGATCGCCAACAGTGATATATCTAATCAATGGCGTATGAGATGATGTCGATTATTATTATTATTATTATTATTATTATTATTATTAGATAACCAAGGTACACTTACACAATTGTGTTGTATGGTGTGTAATGGAAATCCAAATCAAGATAACCGGTTTTTACAAGATGATTTATGATTCTTTCAAGATCCTATAAATAGCAAATGCATATTTAAATCAAGTTGTTTGTATGAAGCACAATAATAATAACGATAATAATAATGATAATTACGCCATCAGTGTATCGACTATCGACAGGAATCTTCATTTGAGAGCTATTAATAACCTTGCTCTTCATTATTCCCAGTTGACGGCCACGTAACATCTGTACAAGTTTTGATAATGTAGCCTTTTCCTTGTGCAAAATGACGGTGTTGGAAACGCGCACGATCGCCCTTGCAACATCAACTATATCCTCAACAACCACCACGCTTTGAGCGGAATCGGCCCTGGTGCAATTATCACATATTCCACAGGTCTCATCCAGCGTGATTCGATTCACTACGCCATCGGTATCCAAGCTAAAGTATCTTTCAAATAGGATCTTACGGCAGTCTTGGTATGTTTGAGCATAATTGACCATTTCATACACTTGAAAACACACTTAGTATCCACAGAGAAAGAGGAATAATGATTTACTTACAAGAATCCTTTCCATTTATATCGCTTACAACAAACGAGGATAATCGCATTGCTGATGATGATTGCAGTCAGTACCTGAAGAATGCCTTTTGTATTACAAGTCTTACCATCGTTTCCTCGATAGTACAAGATGCATTCAGAGCGTTTACCATCACGACCTGCTCTTCCGCTCTCCTGATAATATCCTTCCAATGACTTTGACATGCAGTGATGAATGACAAAGCGCGTTGTTAAATGGTTGATGCCCATACCAAAAGCAATCGTTGCCACAATCACATGCAGTTCATGTCTCCTCCATCGATGATGGATGTATTCCTTGTCCCCCTTTTAGCCATAAACAGAGTTGCATTACTATAACCAATACAGATGATAAGAATAATGACTTACTTCTAGTAAATCAGCGTGATAAGCGGCACATTTGATCCTTCCTTTACTCTCTGCATATATCTTTGACGCCACAGCTTCGGTATCTTTTTTGCTTAGGCAGTAAATGATTCCAGAGTCGTTGGGATAGTTTGTTAGAATCCAATTTGTGATTTCTCTAATCAATTCATCGTCCTTTTCTGGCTTTGGCAATACGCTATACACCAAGTTGGGCCCTATATTGATTGATCAGTGTCTGCACCTATAAACACGAGTAGGATATCTTACGATATAATGGCGAGCTATAAACAAGCGTTCCATCTGGAAATTGAGGCTGTTTCATATTAAGAATACGCATCACATCCTTCATGACACTCCACGGGCAAGTGGCGGTAAGTGCCATGATTTTTGTTTTAGGAAACAGTGTCTAATAAACGTATATTGATGTAATTACTACTAGTGCAAACACCGCTTACTGTTACTTACCCTCAATATGCTCAATTGCTTATAATCCGGTCTATAATAACACTAACCAATTAATCCAACAGCAATAGCAACAACAGCAATAATAATAATATCAATACCTAAAGTCATGACCCTGCTGAGAGCAACAGTGCGCTTCATCAACAACAATTCTGGTCAATGCTCCACAGTTGTATGCCTTGTCCAATCTAGCCATAAAGCGTTTACTCTTTGCAATCTTCTCGGGCGTGACATAGAGCAGCTTGAAGGGCGGCTCCTGACCGCCAAGTGGTGCCATACCGAGCTGAACACTTGCGACCTCCTCCTTTGTTGACGCAGCTGTCAAAGCAACTGCGGGTATATTCATTTCTTCCAGCTGAAACACTTGATCTCTTATAAGCGATACCAAAGGCGATATGACAAGTGTAAACCCCGTTTCCAATAAAGGCGGTAGTTGGTAGCATAACGACTTTCCACCGCCTGTGGGTAAGACCACAAACAGATCACGCTTCTGATCGAGTGCTGCATTCATAATTGGTAATTGGCATTGTCTGAATGAACTGATCTTGAATCGGGTCTTAGCTAGACGCTTTAGATCATCCGACCAGCTAAACTCTTTATGCTCATAACTGTCTCCATGCATTGGTGCTGAAGCAATTGTCTGTCGAGCCAAAGCATCCTGAAGCGTCTGTCTTCTTTCCACTAGGTCACGTCGCTTTTGTTGGAGGACATTTATTGTCGAGTCTATCTTTGCGATTTCAAAATCAATATCTTCTAATTGACTCTGGCTTGACATTATTGCAACAAGTGAACAAGCGAGGTTCAATCAAAGCTGATGCATCCAAAAAAGGCCCATTTTCTTTTTTAAAAGTCCGCTTACTTAACTAGCTCCAAGACATTGTGTCGTGTCGAGACGATAAAAAGCAGCTTGTAAGATGACAGGACTCAACTGATACGAATTAACCTTTTACCATTAAACCAATATTATGTTTACTCTTATGGCCACAGCCCTTTTCTGTACTATTTGTGCAAACAATGAAATCAGTCATGGATATTTCTCTTGGTATAAAGTATATGCTCCGAGATAAATATCGTGATGAATATCACTATGAATGTACCTTCCTTTACGCATTATACACCTTTTCTCAAAATAGTTTAGTTCTGGAAATATATTTGTTTTTGTTTAAAAATAAAGGAAATATGTAGGGATAGACTCCGAGTCTTTTTTGATTCTGCTTTGTCCCTTTACTATATCCATGCAATGCTATGCATACGTTGCACGCTAAGACTTTAATAAACCTCTATACAAAAAAAAAAGCATACATTGCATCACACTATAGATAATAACAAGTAGAATTTATACAAGTATAAAAGCAAAAGTACCTACAAGTTTGTTAAGTGGAAAGGGTAGATCGTTTTTGTGCATTCTATTTTTATATACATTTAAAAGAAAAAAAAAAGGCGTAATTGGTAGGTATAACGATAACTTTCTTGAAAGGGCTATCCAAACGTTAACTTGTGCATAAATTATTTTCCTTAATAAATAATGCTGAAAATCATTCTACTTTATACATAAAAAGGGAGAAATATTTCTTCTTGCTTCTTTTCTTCTTCTACTCTGATCACTTCAAATTTCTTATCGATAGGATGACATCAGCAGCAGCAGCAGCAGCAGAAAAAGCACTACAGAATGAAGAAAATATTAATAATCACGAATCAATAAAGGTTCCAATTAAATCCAAAAACGAAAAACCTATCGAGATAACAAGAGTGACACAATCTAAAGTTAAAAGAATTACTTTGCTAGCATCGTAAGGAAGAAAACGTATAAATGATAACTTATAGGCTGATATAACATATATAATGATAGAATGTATTGCGGTATGTTTTTAGCAGTAGTGTCAGCAACTGCGATTGGTCCTATACTTGGGTTACTCGCCTATGGTTTGTTTATGATTAATAACAACAAGATGAAAATCCCCTTTTTCTTTATTTACGCAGTTTTATACTACAGACCTAAATGATAAAAAAAATATGAGCTGGGTAAGAAGTAGTATCACTCTTTTTTTTGAAATATAATATACTAAGCAACCTGTACTATAAAGTACATGACATCGTTTACTTTAGTTTCAGGCAAGTGCATCAAACAATCAAACAAGTAGCTTTATTAATTTTGGAAGAGCAGCCATATTCCAGTTGCTCGGTGTACGAATATCTGATTGTCTGGGAAGGTATTAACAATAGATGCTATATAAGTCCTCTATACCATACTTAGTCGAATATATCTAGACGTAGAGTACTACTATTTGCGGGTTTCAATTGCATCATATTGGTAGTCACTGGTTTTGCTGTGAATAGTAGTATGCTGATAGCCCTGAGAGCTATACAAGGTATGTTGAGCTCTTTTTAGCTGAAAATATCAAACGTATGTTGGTCTGATAGCCTTACAAATGTATCATAGGATGCACTGCAGGTCTCATACAAACGGTAAAAAACCGGTTTACTTATTAAACTCACAAGATCAAAAAAGGCTTAATGGTATTTTAGGTATCAGCATCAGCACTGGTAGATATGTTTGATATAGAAGCGCGCATCAAGTACCAGCCATATCTTGTCGTGGCAATGATATCGAGTCTTATCGTTGGCCCAGGTAAATAAATCAGTAGCGTTTATTTATTGTAACTGACCATTCTATATTCGAAAAGTTTTTGGAAGTATACTAGCAGGTAAGCCTAAAGAAAAAAAAAATGAACCGTCATTGCATTTACTCAAGTTGTTATTTCAAGATAAATTGAGCTGGAGATATATATTTTGGGTAATAAAAAAAAAAGAACCTCTACATATAGCCATAGTCATTTTTACCTAATGAATCCAACTCAATATCCTCCTAAAGATTATAGCAGTCTGCTACATTCCCATTATTATTGGATATTACTTGCTTGTGAGGATCCCAACAACTCCCGAACAAACGCTTTCCAAGGAGAACCTCAAGACATTTATTAAACGTATTGACCCAATAGGCTGCCTTCTTGTTTCTTCAGGAATATCTCTATTTTTGCTAGCCTTGAATTTAGCAAGTGCTTCCACTATGCACACCTGGTCTTCCCCAATTGTCATTGGTTTTTTAGTCGGATTTGTTACTTTGCTACTTGTATTTCTAGTTTTTGAAAAATATGTTACATCCCGCCCCTTGTTTCCATCAACAATGATATTGGATACAAATATGATCTTGTGCTATATTCAGCAATTTGTGAGTGGATGGAATGGTGCTCTTGTTGACATAGTACTGTATATTCTTTATCAATCTGTATATAATGCAACAGTTATTGGTTCTTCTTTACGGCTTATTGCTCCAATGGTGGTCAATATGATTTTCAGCTTTATCGGGACTAAAATAACATATAAAATTGGACATCCAAAGGTGATTTAATAATTTTTGCTTCAATACTCGTATAAATTAAATCATCTTGGCTTCTTATTAGTATACTAATATTGCTGGTACCATGATAAACACGCTCTCTACCATTTTTCTAGTAACCGTACTAAAGGCAGATTCAAACACTGGTGTTCAGATTGGAATACTCATCATATATCAGGCTGGTTTTGGGCTCATCTCTCCAGCCGTCGCAGTTTGTTCTCAGCTGATACTAGAACAGAAGGCACCTCATCTAGTTCCTTCGGCTATAAGTCTTGGAAGATTTTTTCTATATTGTGGATTGACAGTTGGCGCGGCATTTAGTCTTTCATTTCTCCAGCTTCAAACTAGAGCTGATATGAAGACACTTCAGTACAATGATCCTGGTACTTTTCACGCTATTAGTGCTACAAATGCTGCATACGATTATGTAATTATAAAGGATCTTCCTCCTGGTAAAATCCAACAAACCCTTAATATCATGTACTTTGAAAACATAAGGAATATCATGTTTGCAAGCGTATTTTGGGGCGCTATCAATATATTATGTGCCATTTTTGTGAACGTCCCAACAGTGGAAAAAGTCAAGGCGGAACAAAAAACCGAGAAAGACTAGTGCCACAAACATTTTAATGTTTTCTTTTCTGTCTATTTTACTTTCTTGGTAAAGTTATACATGTTTAACTAATATAAATAATAAAAATATAAACACCTTTATTATAGCATCATTTCTACTTTAACATATCATCCATCTGATTCACTAAATCATTATATACGATATAGAAGAATACATTTTATACAGAGAGACGGCTCTAGTATGTCATCTGGAAATATCCAATTTTTTCGCATAAATCTCCATTATTTCTCGTGAGAGTTTATTTATTGCTCCTGGAAAAAAAAAATTAAAAAAAAATAGCAAGCATCATGATAGCTGCTGACCATCTAGAAACAAATCTTTATGTTTATACTCGATTTTTATTAATTCTCTTCTCTTGACGCCCTCATCATTAATGGACAATATACTATTTATGAGAAATAAGTGAATGTAGTACTAAAAACAAACGAATCAGTTAATACCTCGATCTCTGTAATACAACTTCCATTTCGATAAAACAGTGCTACTATTATTAAAAGGATGGCTGTCTCTCAAAATCACTGATAACTTGGCCCTCCAAAAACAACAGATTAATCATCTCAGGAGAGAAGAAAAATCAAAAAAAAAAAGTAAATACATACCGATAACAATATATCAACACAATGTTGAATGCCGGAACTTATTATTAATGCAAGATCTAGATCATCACAACATTTTTCCCGGATTTCTTGTTATGATAATAACAGCTTGAGTCTATCGCCAAATTTAGCAATTAATATTTTTATTTGGGTTAGGAGATTACCTTGAAGATGAACCTCTAAATGCCGTCTATTCAAAATATGTTTCACAGTTTTGCCACTTGAAATGAGCAAGCTAAAGCATCTAATCTCGCTATATGTTTTTTTTGGATGTAGAGTGTCACCAAGTATGTCTTTCGTATAATGGCATCGTTTATCAAGCATGCTTTTTTAAGGAACTGGCTAAATTAATATCTGATGCTTGAATGTGAAAACTTATGGAACTGTTTATTATACAAAATAAGATTTAATTGTAATAAAGCACATATTTTGTGTGATGTCGAACAACTTTTTTCCCTCCATCAATAGTTTAATTAATACACGATCTACACCCCATTGAACTAACGGAAATATTATTAGATTTGCGCTTTGATGTGCTTTCTCACTACTACAGTTTGATGCTATATAAACCTGGACACATATCATTTCTATTCCGTGGTATTTTTTATGTTTCCCGTGAAGTCAAGTCCATTTATCTTAAATCAAGACATAAGAGGCTAAAATAGATAAAAACAAAATGTTACACTCAGGTATTGAAGGGAAAAAAAATGGTGACTAAATAAGGTTTATTCGGTCTTTCATTAACCCCTCTTTCAGAGAAACAATGGTGGGATAAAATGGTATCAATGAATACTCATTACAAGCACTGCATCTATATCTTTCGTATATACGTTTATGTTTATTGTATGCACCACATACAGTGATGTGATATTAGATTGATGATATCATGAAGAGCATGTATGTATTCATCTGAAATCTACATGAGTCAAAAAAATCCGAGATGGCTGTTTGAAAATTCGTTTATTAATCAAACCACATAATTCGTATCACTGAAAAAAATATTTTTAAATTATCTCGCTTATCTTAAACTAGACATTGAGAGTTATCAACATTTTTGAGGGGGACCAAAACTAGCTTGCTCAATGGCACTTCACATCCGAATTTTTTATATGCATGTCGAAATGTTAAAATTATACTCTTATCACTATAATCTTTTTTTTACTATATTTAGTTTCAGCCCGCTATCTTCCGCAGCTCGTTACCAGCTTTGTAATATAATTGGGGGACCCCAGATAAATTGAGAAAAATCAAGATTTCCCGGGAAAACTATTCATGCTTTTGTTTTTTTGAGACCGAAGAATATTACAACTTTTTTAATATGAAATATATTTAAAAATAAATAAATGCAAGAAGAGGGGGAATATATGATATATAATTTACAAAAAAAAGTGAGATAGATGGATCAAGTTGAGAGGTAGCAAGGAAGGGTTAAGAAGTTTGTTCTATATCTATTAGACTTTCCATCATTGAATCTAAAAAAAAAAAGCAAGAGTGAATAAGGGGGCCATCTTTTTTGACACAGCTACTACTTACCACAATCCTTTTGTGAATCTACAATAAACGTATCCCAAGGATCGCATGTTTCGGGTGTGTTTTGAGTCGATGATAATCTATCATTGAGATAAGGGTGGTGGCGTCTTGTTTTATGATGTGTGGCCTTTTTTGGTCTTGCATATGGTAAACTGTAGCCATCCGTAAGTTGGATAGGCTCAAACGATGACGTTGCATCATCTTCAGTTGTTTCATCAGGAGATTCTTCATACATTGGTGATGATACTGTCTCAGGTGAATTATAAGAACCATCCGACGAGGATGATAACGAGGAGGCATAGGATGAAGTTTGCTGTGTGGTATTCAAAGGTGTATTGTTTTGTTGAGCGATTTTCCAGAAATCAAGACCTAATAATGATGAAATATCGTTCAAATCGAGGTTGGATGGTTCAAGTGCAGGTTGCTGGCTATTTCCAATTGTTGGCTCGAGTTTTACTTGGTCTTGCTGCTCTTTAAAGTCGAGTTCGCTAAGACCTTGAAGACGTCTCCATTTATTTGTTGTGCGGCGAAGGTCGTAATCAATCGTAAGGAACCAGTATTTTTCGAAAAATTCAGAAGGAAGCTGCCAGTTACCAGCAATAGCAGGATCACCACCGTGGAAGACAGAGTTACCAAGCAGGCAACGGAAACAGTCATCCAAATCAAATTGGTCTCTAAAAATAATCATTCTGTCACGCATATGAGGTGTTGGAATTAAATCAATACGAGGGTCATGAGGGATTGTGAGCTGCAGGTGCATATAGATAAATACAGAAAAAATGTTAGTCATTACTTTTCCCCACGATTTCATATCGAATTTACCTGCAAAATGGTTGGCTGTATAGCAAAAGGAAGTGCATCCATACGTACACAAGCTGATTGTAGTCGCAGTCGTAATCGGAGTGCTTGAACGGCCGCTAAATTAGATGTGATAGGTTCATTTGTCAACATGACAGGTCGAGGCAATTTGCTATTATCTGAATCTGAATCTGAATTATCTGGAATTGGTGAAAGGGGTGGCATGGTAGTGTCTGACTCGAGTGGGTGTACAAGATCATCAGTGGGAGAAACAACGTTGCACATATCATTTACAGGCTCAGAAAATTTGGTCTGTACACCAGACCCCACGTCTGATTTTGAAATGTTAGTGTCTGCTACAGAATGGATGCCTTCTTTGGTAACAACAATTGAGCCAGTAGACAAGAAACGATCCCGCTGTTTAACACTGATTTTATAGCCAAATAACTTTTGAGGAATGGGAAGTTTATTACTAGCATTCACATTAATATATGCAGAGATCGACTTTGGAATGGATTGTGCCAGCACCGATAAAGCCTGCTCGTTAATATAAGGTCCATGCTGGGGAATAACCAGGTTGTGTTGGAAGCATACTAATTGGAGAGTAAGAACGATGCCTTTCAAATACCAGTTCTCTGAGCGCATAATTTCAGCTTCAGCCTTCATCTCCTGGTTCTCGGTATAAAGCTTATCTCTTTGTTCTCGTATTTGTTTGATGGCGACTTCGAGTTCTTTCATATGCTTTTCTTTACGTTCTCTGAAGGCTCTTTGGGCAGCTCGGTTCTGTGCCTTGCGAAGAGCTGGTGAGGCAGGATTAGGTTTACGCCCAGGCTTCTTTCTTATTTTTACTGGTGACTCCTGAGGTAAATTTTCAGCGTCTGTCATTTTTTCTGTTTCCAAATTAGGTTGCATATTAAAAATAAATAAAAGTAGATATTTTTTTTTAGAAAAAAAAAAAAGAAGAAGAAAGAAAAAAGATGGAAAAACTGGCCTTTATATAGCTTCCCCACAAAAATGGTTATAAAAAACGCGGGGAAACTGTGAAACTCGCGGAGTACGAATGCATCTAAATGACTGGTGCTAATCAATTAAGATTGATCTATATTCCCACACGCTATAATTCTTTTTTTATTGTAGAAAAACTTTGTTCCTGTAAAAAATAAAAAATAGCGCAAACGAATTGTTTTTCTGGATCACTGTGTCAAAACACATATACAACGGCGTGTAACGATATTTTATATTAAAAGTTGTCTTTAAAGTTTGTTTTTGACAAACAGAGCCGGTCGAGACAGGAATCCTATTTAAATGTGAAATAAAATAAAAATGATAAATCTATTAGTTTTTTCGCTCCTAAAAAAATGATCCGATTGCTTTTTTACATTGTTTCATTAATATTAGTAACGCAGGCATATGACCAAAAGCTGTCAACAACATCAAATGGCGCTTTACGTGTATATGAATTCAACATTACTCAACAATCCATCAACCCTGACTGTTCACATTATAACGCACCTGTTTTCTTGATCAATAATCAATTACCAGGACCTCCGATCACAGCAAACCAAGGGGATCATATACGTGTTATTGTGAGAAATCAGCTAGATCCAATTCCCACTTACCTGAATAGGACAAGTCCAGCTAATCGATATCAAGGGAATGGGAGTCCTCACCCACACGATGTTGCCTTACATTTCCATGGTATTAGACAGTACGGATCTGTTCAAGCCGATGGTGTTCCTTTCTTGACTCAGCTACCTGTCGGCCCAGGACAAGAATATGTTCATGAATTTCGTGTAGTGAATCAAGCTGGCACCTACTTTTATCATGGTCACGTTGGATTACAAGAAGAGACTGTGTTTGGACCACTCATTATCTATGAATCACCAGAAGCACGTCCGGAGAATTTGGATTCCCTCCAGGAAATCTTTACACCAACCAAAAAACTGAGGGCCGAAGGGTATGAATATGACTCTGAACGTACCATTATGCTAAGCGAATACTGGCATCGAGCTCGACTTGAATTTGAAGCACATATAATGGGACCAGAGTTTGAATTTTTACCAGAAGCAGACAGTGTTTTGATTAATGGACGTGCACTATTTGACCATGACATTGCAGTTGCGAAAAAATGCGATGGATATGAAACTATTCTTGTTCAACCGGGGAAAACATATCGACTTCGCGTCATTGGAGCCACTACTTTTCGCACTTTAGGTATGGGCATTGCCAATCATAAACTAACAATTATCGAGGTGGATGGAGAATTTGTGAAGCCATATGACGTGGATATACTAGAGGTAGCTGCCGGTCAGCGATTTTCAGTCTTGCTTCACACCAATCAAGGAGTGGATGATTATGCAATAAAGGTAGCGAGAAGATGGTCAGATAATGTACCCAGGTCGACAAATGGATTAGCAGTACTTCGATATTATGATCCTTCGCAAACGGATATAAAAAGAGAGAATATACTGGATGTGCCTAATAATATGCCGTACCTTGGAACTGCAGAGGACGAAGAACCTTTGTGGGTTTGGGATAATCTCGAGCCACTACATGGTGTTGATCCAATCGTCAGAAAAAATGCTAGCCGAACAATCAAGCTGCGCTCTGTTGATAAAAAACTGCCTGATGGGAGGACTCGTTGGTTTATCAATGATATTGCATACTCGGAAGAATCAAATAACCAAAACCCGATACTATACGATATTGTCAATAAGAAAAGAAAATTAGGTTCTCGAATAGGCACACACGCCTCTGGGTATGACCCTCATTTAGGAACATATCCGATAGATCATTATGAAATCGTAGACTTTGTTGTTCAAACTACATATATTCCCGGTGAACCTTGCCGTAGTCACCCATGGCACACCCATGGACATTCACATTGGGAAATAGCACACGGAAAAGGAGAGTATGACGAAGAGCGCGATGGACATATAAGAAATATAAAGACCCCGATTTTAAAAGACTTGACCATGGTTTATCCGAATATTGACCCAGAGTTATCAGAGGGAGAACATGAAGAAGGGGTTGCCGTTGGTTGTGGTTGGTCAAAAATTAGAATACTCGCTGTAAGTGATTTATATATACCCACTAATGGAAAGTAACTAATTGTTCTCCTTTATCTCCGTGTGTGTGTGCAAAAGGATAATCCCGGTATCTGGGCGATACACTGTCATAATACACCACACATGGTGATGGGTATGATGATTGCTATTGAAGAAGCATCAGAGCTCATTTCCCCGGAATTTAATCTGCCTCAGATCGACTAGTTGATTCTGTTTTTTATTATTATTATTGTGTATATAAAATGTATTTTTGTTATATTTCCATTATTATTTCTCCCAGATATTCAACTTATTGAATATCGATTTTAGATTACCCTTTATCTAGATTTCTACTATTTTTACAAATTGCTTTTGTCTAATACTCCACATCTTAATAATTATTATTTCTTAATTGAACAAAGTAATAATGAGCTGATATTGCTCTTAATAAAAAAGAAAAGAAAAGAAAGCACTCGTTTTCCGATAATAAGTGTTTTTTATATTTTACTTGCAAAATTCATCATCTTTATTTAATAAGGCTTTGAAACAGCATGTTACGTAATATGCTTACCCATTCAGGAACCACATATTTCATTGAAAAGCATGCACATCATAAAGCATGCATGCTACAGGGACATTATAGTTCAATATTTGACAGAATGCAAAAGTACAAGGCTGTCTGCTGTTTACATATGGTGGATGTGGAGGAAACAAGGATAATTTCGAAACAAAAGAAGCATGTTTACACTCGTGTGAGACTCCATAATTTGTCTTTATCGCATGATTAATGAAGTGTTCATTTTACACTAAAATATTCAAAAAATACAACTTTGAATAGTAAACAGACTTTTGTTTTATTACATTTATGATAATTATTGTTGAAGGAAAAAACGAAAAGGAAAGAAAAAAATTAATAAACACGAGCGAAAGGAGGAACGGCCTTACATTCATTCTCATCAAGAGTATTGGCAGTAACACCACGGTAATCGAGCTTAACGTCACCAGTTTCCTGGTTCTGCCAAGACAAGGTGTGCTTCATCCAGTTCTCATCATCACGTTCCTGATAATCGTCACGGGCATGGGCACCACGAGATTCCTTACGGACAGCAGCGGCGTGCATTGTCTGAGAAGCACAAGTCAATAAGTTTTGAAGTTCGAGGGTTTCGACGAGATCAGTGTTCCAGATCATGCCACGATCAGTGACACCAACATCCTTGAAGGAAGACCAGACCTTATCAATCTTGGTGCAACCTTCATCGAGGGTTTCTTGGGTACGGAAGACAGCAGCGTCAGCTTGCATGGTCTTTTGCATGTTGAGACGGATTTCAGAGGTACGCTTGGGACCAGTGGCGTTTCTGAGATTGTCAAGGTTGGCGATGGTCTTGGCACCAGCATCAGCAGCGAAAGGCTTCAAGGGAGTGTTGGGCTCGAGGTTTTCAGCAATGTGGTGAGCAACGGCACGACCAAAGACGACGATATCCAACAAGGAGTTGGCACCGAGACGGTTAGCACCGTGAACAGAGACACAAGCAGCCTCACCAGCAGCATAAAGACCAGGAACAACCTTATCGTTACCGTTCTCATCAACATCGATGACTTCACCGGTGAAGCGAGTAGGAATACCACCCATGTTGTAATGGACAGTGGGCAAGACGGGAATGGGTTCCTTGGTAACATCAACACCAGCGAAAATAGCGGCGGTCTCGGAAATACCGGGTAAACGTTCTTGAAGAACGGCAGGAGGAAGATGGTGAAGCTGAAGGAAGACGTGGTCCTTGTCAGCACCAACACCGCGACCAGCATTGATTTCCATGGTCATGGCACGAGAGACGACATCACGAGAGGCCAAATCCTTGGCAGTAGGAGCATAACGTTCCATGAAACGCTCACCAGCAGAGTTGACAAGGTAGCCACCTTCACCACGAGAACCCTCAGTAATGAGACAGCCGGAACCATAGATACCGGTAGGATGGAACTGGACAAACTCAAGATCCTGGAGAGGAAGACCAGCACGGGCAACCATGGCATTACCGTCACCGGTACAGGTGTGTGCAGAAGTACAAGAGAAGTAAGCACGGCCGTAACCACCGGTAGCAAGAACGGTCTTGTGGGAACGGAAACGATGGATGGTACCATCTTCCATGTTCAAAGCAATGACACCCTTACACTCACCATCCTCCATAATCAAATCCAAGGCAAAGTACTCGATAAAGTAGTTTGTGTTGTGACGAAGAGACTGACCGTACAAGGTGTGAAGAATAGCGTGACCGGTACGATCGGCAACAGCAGCACAGCGATAGGCCTGGCCACCCTTACCAAACTTCAAACTCTGACCACCAAAGGCACGCTGATAGATCTTACCTTCGGCAGTTCTAGAGAAGGGGACACCGTAGTTTTCAAGCTCAATGACGGTGTGGGGGGCTTCACGACACATATAATGGATAGCATCTTGATCACCAAGCCAGTCAGAGCCCTTGACTGTATCGTACATGTGCCATCTCCAGTCATCCTCGGTCATGTTACCAAGAGCAGCATTGATACCACCCTATTTGTGTTGAAAAAAGGAAATGATTTTAGCTGTCAAATCTGATAAAAAAAGAAATAAACAATTACAAATTTATATTTGATGTTACCTGAGCAGCGACAGTGTGGGAACGAGTAGGGAAAAGCTTTGTGATACAAGCAGTATTCAAACCAGCTTCGGCGAGGCCGAAAGCAGCGCGAAGACCGGCACCACCAGCACCAACAACAACAGCGTCGTATTCGTGGTCAATGATGGGGTATTTGCCGGCAATTGAGCCCTATTTCATACAAGAAAGAAACGCATATATTTAATTTCACATGAGATTTCCTCCTCCGCCAATTTCTTTTTTTTATAGAATAAAAAAGATAAGATAAAAGAAAGAAAAAGGAAATACTCACAGTAGCCTCAGTGGCGCGAAGAGGGTTGGTGGCCATAACCTGCATGGCAGGTCTAGCGTAGTGGAGACCGCGTGCAGCCATTCTGCTGGCCTGGGTACCTTTTTTATAACAACTGTTAATTCCTCATCCACAATGCCCGAACATATATATATATATATATTGTTTACTTACGTGCAGCACCCAACTAATATAGTAAGAAAAGAAAAAAAGAAGGATTAGCGACTTGACACTGGCTCATTCAGGTCATTCAGAAAGATGCTTACGGATTTAGGTGAAGCAGATTGCAAAAACTTCAACATATTTAAAGGGAGAAGAGAGAGGGGGGGTATTGTTTTAGTTTATTAGAAAAAGAAGAGAAAAAAAAGGTCGAGTAATACAGCACACGATTAAAAAAAAAAAAAAAAAAAAA
>VCJJ01000019.1:0-19788 GCA_024139415.1 Backusella tarrabulga
GATCCGGCCCTATTATATGATTGTTTTAATAAAAATTCATCTTTTTTTTTATCTTGTAAACAAACCTTTTCTCTTTCTCAGCTTGTTTCTGCTGCTTTTCAGCCAACATGGCAATCAAAGCACCGCCAATACTTCCGCCATCAGTCGCTACCTCCAACTTGAGTCTGTTGCCAAGTTCTGGACCAAACCAATCATGTAATGATTCAAGAATGCGTTCATGCATACGCGGGTATTTTTCATAGGTTGATCCGTTTACACCAATCACAATATCATCCTCTTTTGGTAAGTCACCTTGCTGTTGTTCAATCAAGGATACGATGGCTGCTGCTGCTAATCTTGCAGCTCGATCGGATACGATTTGGCAGATTTCAGTAAATATGTCGAGGTCTTTTATTGTTGGTGTAAAGTCAGTATTTGAAAAATTGAATAGATTTCGGAAATGATCCAAACGTTTTTCATGATCCTCATTCACGTGTCTATTTCATATATAAAAATGTATTGAGCCCGACATGTCTAATGTATTATATATCCGCATAAATATAGTTATACCTTACCCTTCAATATCACTAGGAATAGCGGTGCTAAACTCCATGGGAATGTCAAACTCGATAGGTTTATGTCCCTCAAATAATGCATCATGTTCAATCATATCCAAAGCTGCTAATCTGATCAATTCGCCCATACAAGCACCTGACATCATCTTTTCATACAACTGGAATTCGGGTTGACTATGCTTTTCATCCAGTATCTTATCATATTTATTTAATGGAAGATATGCATCACTACCAAAGATATCAATTTCGGTATTGACCAACATTCGACCTTCATTGTGTTTCTGGTCCTTTAATTTGTGCATCTTTGAAATTTTTTCGGGATAGGCTGCATTGACACCTGTTCCATAAATAAATCCAACTCGTGTCATTGGATTGGCATATGCATGTGCGACAAGTGTACCAACTGTGTCATTAATGAGCGCAGTGACTGTGACGTTGAGTTCCTACAAGATGATTCTGATTTTAATCATCATGATTGTGAAAAAAAAGGAAAAAAAATACCTTTCTCTTAAATGCTGCTTCAAATAAACTGGATAAATCATAACCTTCTACTCCTTCAATTGTAAAGCCTTTTCCCATACGAAGAATTCTGCCAGCAGATATACTTGTCTGGCTATTATTGTTTCAAAGATTAGACATGTTAATATCATTTTATCTGTCAATCCTCTCTCCTCAAAACACTTACTCTACAGGAAAACTCCAACATACACCCAATGATAATGGATCATAGATGGACAAGCCAACCTTTTGAATAAGTTGAACAATTGTTTCTGCAATCCAATCAAAAAAGGCAACGGCTCCACTTGATCTCAGTGGATCATTTGGCGCTATATGACGTCTCACTTCTGTCAATTTTGTCCTCGAATTTCCCAAAAGCTCGACTGCGCATACTCGTAAGGTGCTTCCTCCAAGATCCAATGAGAGGTAGGTTCCTCGTTCCTCTCCAGTTGGTAAACTCACCACATAAGATGGAATCATTGTGGCCAATCCACTAGCGGAAGCAGTCTCTAATCCGCTGGCATACTCGGCTTTGAATCCATCGACAATGGATTTAAAAGTGTTTTGATTTAAATCAAAAGCTTGATGGATCTCTTCTAAACTCATTTATGTCACAAAATCGAAGATAACTCCTATGTATATAAGAGATAAAAAAAGAGAGGATGCGAAAGAAGGGAGATAAATAAAGATAATAAAAAAACGAGAGAGGGAAAAGAGAGATATATTAGTATAAAACAAGAAAGAAAAAGAAAAAAGAAAAGAAAAGAAAAGAAAAAAAACAAAAAGAAAAGAAATGGGATCAACCCTGGAAATCATGTTCTTTATATAATCCTTTTATTTGAGAAAGAAAAATCAGCTGGACAGTTGTGGAGCGTAATACAATAAACTCACACGCTTTATTTTTACCCTTGAGAGAGAACCCTGAACAACTCTAAAAAAAACGAGTACAATTTACTACTAAGCACACCTGCTCTTTTTTTTTTCCTTCTCTATGAATTCTTCCAACTCTTATTTTTTTTTTCAAAAAAAAAAAAGACATGAGAAAAATGCACATCATTGATCTGAAGAAGAAAAAGGTGTTTTAATAAATCAAAAGTCACAAAACCACTTTTTTTTTACTGATAGTATTGTCTTTGAAAAAAAAATGTTACACCCTTTGTAAAAATAAAAGGACTATAAGTAAAATCACACATAACATTTAATTACAATTACATTACACATACCCTCATTAGTTATCGTATTATTATTTAATGATTGTGTGCCTTTTTCCTTAAGATCCCTTTTTTTAAACTTCCTTTTTTAAGTACGCGGTCTAACCCTAAATAGGAAGTATCACAATCGGAGACTGAACTTGTTTTCAATAGGGTTCTTTTTTTCTTTTGAAGGGTCGAAATATAACACGCATGGGAAATTTAACATTCTTATCACATCACGCATTCATCGTATTCCAAATCATTTGTAAATGACTTACCTAATACTTCAAGATGGATGATAAAATGAATGATATAAATATCACTTTTTAAAAGCTGAGTATTTTTTTTGCATAAATAAAAGAGAAATAAATTTCCACTTATCTTATTTTATTGGTTTAAACAGCATGCAAAGGCAATTATATTTTCTATCTCAGTTTTATTAAAGGCTATTGCCGAAAAGCGGATCGTTTGCATGAAATACATGGTATAGTACGTGTCTACGGAGAAAAAGATGTATGAAAAACAAAGAGAGAGAGAAAGAGAGAGGGAGAGAGGGAGAGAGGGAGGGAGATAATTAGATCATCATTGTAGCAAAAAAAGAGAATGGTATGAAACGAACCCATTTGTAGAGTACACAAAACATGATTTTTCTTAAAACGATCAGCAGTTTCTTTTTTGTAAGAAGAACGACCAAGTTGTATTCCAGGGTTCAGTGTTGCTTTCCCAATATAACAAACAAAAGGTTTATTGGATAATTGTAACTCAGTTTGTGTATCACATAATAAAGGAGAGAGAAAGTGAGAAGAAAAGGATAATGTCAATTAAATCATCTCGTGTGCCATTCTCTGTTTAGAAAGAGTAGGATTTCTTGTTACTCGTTTACTGTGTTACTACTTTATTTTTTAATTCTTAAATTTATCAGGAACATTTTGCTAACCATGCAATGCTTAAAATTTAAAGAGAGGGAATAAAAATAATTTCGAGTAGATACAAATAGCCATACAGCATATATTTATACATGAAGCTGTAAACTCAACTATACACTTTTCTTAAGTAATCGCAATAGCAATAGTAATAAGAACGATAATAATAGATCACTTGAACACGTGGGTTCCAATTGGGACCCTATATATAGCACTTTGTGTGGGGTTCACAAGTCAC
Source organism: Backusella tarrabulga (assembly GCA_024139415.1). Taxonomy (NCBI): domain Eukaryota; kingdom Fungi; phylum Mucoromycota; class Mucoromycetes; order Mucorales; family Backusellaceae; genus Backusella; species Backusella tarrabulga. The sequence continues at coordinate 3,407 of VCJJ01000019.1, forward strand.
TTACATAAACATATAGAGTTGTGTGAATAACGAGAAAAGATTAAGATACTCGTGAGTTCCTGTTCATTGCTCTGTTTTTACACTGAACACAATACGTTTTTGTTGTCATTTGAATTGAAGTATTACCATTACATAATGGTAATAACAAAAGAAGAAAGAGACTTTTTACTATAACGAAGCACGTTTTAAAAACAAACATTGTTTTCTAATATAATAAATAAATATACATGTCCATTTTATATTTCTTGAAGATGTTCTTAATCACTCGTTCTCTCCTTGATTTACAATAATAAGAAGAAGAAGAGAAAGGAGGTCTTCCAGAGAAGTAAAAGAATGACAGGTTTGAATTTTGCTTACCTACAAAAGTAAAAGGAAAATAGTATCAATGCATCACAAATATTATGACATCATTATTTTCCAAACCTGTCACCATATTAGTGGGTTTCACAATTGATGCATCAATGCTATTAGCAAAAATAGAGCAATTGTTAAAAAAAGAAGGACGAACAATAGACTATATTTTATAGTTTGGAATATCAAAATGACTGGGATTTTCAGTCATAATGAATTCAATTCATAATGACAAAGAATCGAATCTTTTTGAGTTTTGGCTGCTTTTTGAATCATCATCGCCTTTTGTATTTATTTAAAGAAAAAAAATTTCCCGCCATTTTCGTTTCTCTTCTTTTTTTCTTCTTATCTGCACAATAAAATGTCTTTAGAAAATAAAACAAAGGATAACACCACTCAGCCTGAAATTGAACAAGTAGAGGATGATATTACTTCTTCTGCTGAACCCACTACTCTCAAAGAAGAAGAGGATATACAACCACCGCCAAAGGAGGTGCAAGAAGCCATAACACAAGTCGTTAATAACGCGATAGTCAACGCAACCGAACCTGCACCGGCTGCTGCTGCTGCTGCTACTACTACTGATATCGAACTAAGTGGACCTGTTAAGATGTTGAAGGATGCATTCCCTAATTTAGATGTGGAGATTATTGAAACCATTTTACAAAACCATAATGGCAATGTCGATGGCGCGTTTGAAACCCTTCTTGGCATGTCGGATCCCAACTACAAGCCTGAACAAAGCAGTCCTGACAATAATAATAACCCTAATCAGCAATTGGATCAAATGAGACAGGATGAGGCACTTGCTCGGCAACTTGTAGCTGACGAAGCAAATCAACAGCAACCAGCACAAACTCAAAGCAGTGAACATGAGCCACTTTTTAATTTCCAAGGTAAATATTTATAAACAAACAAGACTTCAAAAGCGTAATTATCTATTTATAGAGGAGTTGCCTGCCATTAAAGAAAAGGCAATTGAAATTGGAACAGGTAAAGGACAACAGTGGTGGCACAAAAGTGAAAACTCCATTTAACATTGTATTATAAAACTAGCTGCCAAAAATAAGTTTATGAATTTCTATAACCATTTGGTATCGGGCGATAGTATGTCAGCTGGAAATACCACAACAGCAAACAATAATAACCAAAGGTAAACTAACTAACTAACTAACTAACTAAATAAATAAATACGGGATAAACAATTCTGATATATAAAAAAGTAATACTTTGGAAAGAGACTTGGGCAATTTAAATATCTCGGATAATCAAAACACCCAAAGACAACAACAACCATTGCAGCAGCAGAGGAGCGTGGATTTATATGAATGGGATGGTAAACTTACTCTATCTCAAAATTAGAAAGAACGGTGTTATTCATCCGGATGTTATTATAGGTCAACCAGTAGCAGGTCCTCCCGTTCAAACAAGTACATCCAATGGTCAGCTCTTAGCAGACGAAGAATTTGCTAGACAATTGGCAAAAGAGGACGCAGAGGCTGCTGACGTTGCTGCCAACTCTGCTGCAGTGGCTACAACTGCCCCTCAATCCATACAAAATGAAGGTAAAGTCTATCCATTTATTTATAAAAGAAGAGGGCGTGTGTTTATATTCTAAATTTAAATCAAACAGGTGGCTTTACTCCTCCACCCGTTGCAGCACCTGCTAAAAACATCAATGTTGGCCCTTTAAAATCAGGCAATATGGTATTGGCAAAAGATAACAATGACTCTTCCAACCAAGATGAAGGTAAATGTTTTTTTATTATTCATTCATTTACTTTTGTTGTTAACCTCTTGTTTTCATTTTTTTTTTTAAAAAAAAAAAGTTACGTTCACCACACTTGATAATAATAGTCAAGGGAAAGTAAAGGGATTTTCAATTGACAATAATGAAGATGATGATTTAGATGATCTTTTTATTAGAGATGGTAAAGTAAAGAATAAAGGTTTGAGAGAAGGAAAAGGACTTGACATTTTGTTTATCGTAGACTCAAATGCTGATTCCAAGCCTGAAAAGAAGTAATAATAATAATAATACAAAAATCAAATATAAAAAAGCATGTGTATTAATGATTTTAATAAATAAAATTGTATTAAATACTTAATCAAAAAAATCAAGTAATGGTAATATAAAATCTACTTTAAATGAGAAATATATTGAAAGACATAAGATACAATCCCTTTGCTTGCTTCAAAAGATAATAAAGGATCGTAAAGTGAATGAAGCGTATGATCATAGTGATTCCATCTAATATACATTTATAAGTAAAAAAAAAATACAAATACACAAACAGAAGAAACTTACGTGCTGGCATCACCATAACTCATTGATTCTGAAATTGTATGCTGTTTCCCTTGGATACACCTTTTACATTTGAAAGTATCATGTGTTTGACATTCGTTGTTTTCAAGTAAAAACAATTGTCGCATATCTGCCAATGAAAAATGACGCTCTACATCAGCTTCATCTACAACACAATTAGAGAGTGATTGTTTATGCGATTGTCGTTGGAATATCTTTTCTTCGATAGTGCCGGTTGAAATAAAACGATAAATGAAGCCTATAGATAAAAGAAGTCAATATAAACCCCCCCTTCTTTTTTGATCGTACAATCTTTTTTTTGTCCATCTCTCCAAACACGAGCAAGCGCTTGTTGATCAGCAGCAGGATTCCAATCTGTATATTATTATTATTAGTATTAGTATTCCATTCATTCTTTCCCTTATATAAATACCTGGATCAAACAAGACTAATCTATTTGCACCAATAAGATTTAGCCCACATCCACCGGCTTTACTACTTAATAAAAATACAAATTCGTTTCCTTCAGGATCATTGAATTGGTCAACTAGTTTCTGTCGCTTGTTGATATTCATAGATCCATCCAACCGAAGCACACCATAACTAAAAGAATAATTAGTTATAGATCTGTAGGTTTTTATACAACGTAAAAGAACTTACTGTTGCTGTTTACAAAATGTTTGAAATAAATCTAATGTTTGTGTGTAGTTGCTAATAAGAACAATTTTGTCTCTGGTTTCTTTTTTGATCTTTTCTAGCATTCTATATATGTACATATTTTAGATGTGAAGTTTGATATAAATCATGTATCTTACCTTGCAAGTACAGCGAATTTTCCAGAATAGTGTGGAGTCACACTTCTTTTCATCGTCTGTAAATAACCTGCTGGCAAGACTTTTTCACATTCCTCAAGGTCCTCTGGAAGATTTAAAAGATCGGGATGGTTACACAGTTTTTTAAGTAGTGTAATTGCCTTTAGAGGTTGACTTCCTTGTCCCTTTAAAAGTGATTTGATTTCAGGTGAAGTCAAAAATACATTATATAAATCTTGTTGAAAGGGAGCCAATTTACAAAATACAACATGTTCATATTTTATAGGAACTATATAAATATTTAGTATATGTATATAAAGCAAAGAGGAGGGGGGGGGAAGTCGCTTACGGTATTTTGTAAGAATATCATTTGTTCTTCTGATCGTAAACCTTGCACCCAACTTCCAAAATTCTGTCACTTTTTCATCACTGGTTTGACGTTCCTTTTCAGAAGCATCGGCATCACGTCCAAGCAAAATCGGTATCTCAAAGTTTTTACGGAATTGACTAGGTGTGCCAAGTAATCCTGGGTTTGCAAAATCCAATAATGCGTGATATTCACTTAGGTCGTTCTATATACGTGCTTAATATATAATAGAGAAACGAATATATATTTCATGTTACCTGAATAGGTGTACCAGAAAGTATGATGCGTCTTTTGACAGGCAATGCATTTAATTCCTGAAATAATAAAGAGGCTTTGGGGGTGGGATGAATTATACTTCCATTTATTAATAAAAAATTTAAGCTTACATGCATTCTTTAATCGATGTCCTTCATCACACATCAGTAATCCAATAGGTGACTTTTTAAGATACTTTGAGTAAGCTCTTAAACTCTCATAAGAAATAATAAGAATTGGGTTGACAACTTGACCCTGAGCAGCCCCCCATCTTTTTACGGCACTAATTTTTTCTTTACTTCCTGAATTATCTATCACAAGGGGTCGAACTCGATTTGCACCCAACCATTTGACTGTTATCAAAAGTAAATTAGATGCCTATTACTACCGTTAAAAAAAAACTTTTTTTTACCAAATTCTTTTTCCCAATTTCGTACAAGACTTGAAGGGCATGTAATAATGGCCTTGCTGATTGTGGGTTTACCTGACTCTTCGGATTGTTGCAGTAATGTCCAAACAAGTGTTATACATTGAAGCTGTAAATTTTATATTAAAGAAAAATATTGGGCACATCCCTTTGCTACTTACAGTTTTACCTAACCCCATTTCATCTGCCATGATACACCTATACGAAGAATATGTCTCTATTAAGAAAGGGAAATGTTTTTGCCATATATCACAATTTACCCAAATGCCTCTGGATCCACCTTTCCTATCGTACAATTATATAAAAACTGAACGCCGTCCACCTGATGCGGACGCAAAACCCCTGATAAGACTGGATCGACAGTGACATGGACCAATTTACTTTTTTGCTTTTCAAGGCCTAGTATATCAGAAATAGATTTCTTCTTCTTGATTTCAGTTTTTTCAGTTGTTTCCGGAGGTGCATCATGCTTTTCTGGATCCCAAAGTATAATTGCACCTTCGGCTGTATGATCGTACAACGAACGCATCAAAAATCCTTGTCTTTTACGTAGTCCCAATGTATGGCGATGCTGGTCGTTTGATACTGCGAGATTATTTGATGGCACTTTAAATTTTTTTGTTAGAATAGAGAGAGTGTTGGTGTTGAAATCTTTGTATCGTCGTCCAAGAGGCTGATGACATTTTGGTAATAGTTTGATGGAGTTTTCATTTTCATCGTTATAGTTGATTTGCTTAGTAGCACTACGTCTTGGTCGCTTGGAAGAAGGGAGAAGAGATGGTTCAATACTATTTCTGGGTCTTTTTAAAAGCATTGTGATTTTTATAGTTGCTCCAAGGGGAAAAAAAGCAAGAAAAAAAGAGAGAGAAATGAGAATAAAGAGGAGTAGTAAAGTGAGATTACTATTTATTTATTTTTTTTGTCCTGGAAAACGGAGGTTTAAAAAATAGCACAAGTGCACTGACCATCTTTAAACTGACCTTCGTTAATGTAAAAGGCTATAAAACCGCATACATATATACATGTTCTGCATATATATTCATTCATATTTGAATTAAATTCATACAAATAATATGAAAAGTAATAATCTATACATTGGTCTTTATAATAATACAAAAAGTTTTACAGCAGCACAAATGTGAAACATTTTTATTAGCTCCGATTTAGCACCTTCGTTGCCATGGCAACTATCGTTTCACATGTTAAATTGAAGCGGGGTCCACGATTCTAATCTATTTTGGAATACTCTCACATATTTTGGTCGGAAAAAGATAATTTTCAATCTGGAGCTGATCAAGTTCATTCATTCATTCATCAGCATCACCTCCTTCCTTACCTCCCCCGATCAAAGCGACTTTACTAAATAAGACTATCAGAGACATGAAATAAGCTCTTTTTCGGTAATAGAGCATAGTTTTTGCTCAATTGAGATCATTTCTCGGTAAAAAAAGCTGGAATGTGCTAATTGCAAGATCTTCAACATTACTCCAACCCATATTTGACTCTTTACTGAGATTATTCTAAAAAAAGAAAACGACAAAGACACTATACTCTTTTTTTTTTTTTTTATCATAATTATCTTTGTGAACCAAACTGACTCTTTTTATGACGAAAAATAATCTATGGTGGCTGGAAAAACTTTTTACTCCCATGTAGATCATCTATTCTCGGGTTTATCAAAAACTTCATTAATCACTTTACTGTTTCCGTATGATAAAATAAAGAAAGAGGAGTTTTATAGATGTATAGAGATATCCGTTGAGAGAATGTTTAATTATTTATATTTATTAAGCTTCAAATATTCGCAAATATTAATAACAGACTTCTAATGAATGAATAAATGTATAATTTTAATAAACTAAATAATGAAGAGTTTGAGTCGAAAGAAGAGAGAACAATAGGAGTGGGTTATTCAACTGATAAAAAAGAAATGAAATCCCCCTTTTGTCTTGTTGACCCTTCCCCTTTTTTCTTTCTTGACTTTTGTGTCGTAAAATCACCGTGCATTTGTTCAAATCTAGTAAGGAAAAAGGGGAAATAATAAAAGGCAAAAGGTAAACACATACCTGAAAATGTTTAATTCTAACTCTACTCCTTTTTTTTAGCCGTACGTTTATAGCTCCTAAAGTGAACAGTATATATATATAAAAATAATAATAAATAGATTATGAATGTAGTATTTTGATTCTTTTTCTCTTTTCTTTTTTTAATACTTATATCCACCATGAATATATCAATAAATATTGTACGCTATCTTATTTTGGTATCAAGTCTATTTGCATTGGCATGTCATATTGTTCAATGTACTTTATTCTCAACTTATTTAGTTAATGTATGTAATCAAATAGTAATACTTATATGTATTATATATTGCTTATTTAATACGGCGTGTATAGTCAAATAATCTCATATCAGCAAATGCAAAACACTGGCAGGTATATGTTATAATAAAAGTAATAGTATCTATACGATAGTAACACTATAATGGTAATAAAAAAGTGCATAACATGGTACACAGTATTGGGGCTTTCAGTAATATGCGCAATAGCACTATGTACACAAAACTGTTTAAAACTAGACCACCTTTTACGATATGATAAAATTCTAGCCTATATGAATTGCTTTTTAATACTAGCAGTCATGCTGGTCACCATCTTCTTTAGCGCCCCCAAAGAGTCAGCCGCAATGGGACCAATGGCACACTGCTATTTAACAGGTCAGCAAGACAATGCCATGTATTCTGTTTTATTTAAAAGGTGTCTTTTGCTAAATACAACCTGGATTATATCTATTGTCATGTGTTGCTTATGGATATCGTTGCTCTTGTGTATTCATTTTATTGAATATAAAAGACACAATGCATCTAAAGATGCCAAATACGCTTGCTGTCCACCATCATCGACCTTGTGTTTAGAAAAAATAGACCAAGTTAGTCTAACCGGGAATAACTATAAGGATCAGAAAAGTGACAGTCCTTTTAAAAACGATCACTGCTTTGTACCCACTTTTAGCGCTGCCACGTTGGAGGAGAGTCCGATGAGTGGATATGATTTGCCATTTGCACCTCACACCGAGAAACTGGAGATACCAGATAATGAAAAGCTAGATCAACACTACGCTATTACTCCAGTTTACCAGCACCATCGACCGTCATCCTCAGACCAACAGTATTACGAAATACCACAGGCAGCTGTTACGACTTTTCAACAGGAAAAGAAGTGGTATCCCTATTTTTAAAAATGGAACTACAAAATATGTGACTTTTTTTAATAACTGCGAAACGCATGATTATCCTAATATTTTATTCTCGTCTTTCCCACTCTGTTCTTAATTATATCAAAATAATAATAATAATAATAATAATAATAAAAATAAATGGAAGCAGAAAGAGTATCACTATCTTTGTCCGATATCGCAAAATCACTAGTGCCTGGCTCTCAGTTTAGTTTGGGGGAAACTGAAACCTTGTCAGACAAGTATGATTCAGCACTCGAAGTCTTGTTGGAGGTAAATGTAAAACTAATGAATAAGCGCGGTATCAGTTTAATTAATATATATATATATATATATATATATAGAGGCAACATCAATTGACGACCAAAATTCGTGAAGCAAATCTCCAAATTAATTACCTACAAAAGCACTGTCTGTAAGTTTTTTATTTTATACTTTTCATGTTTCATTTCATCAATGAAGTTAATTTGCAAATTACTGATCATTAATCTAAAAAATTACAATTTGCTTTTATTTTTTTTTTATTTTTTTTTCCTTGAAAAAAAGTCAATTGAGAAACACGATAACAGAAGCAAAAAAAGGAAATCGCTCAGTAGTAAAGCAAGATCATTCTTTAATCATTGACCCTGACGATCTGAATGATGATGCTAATGGCATTACTGATGTCACTGCTCAGAATAGAGCTAATGGCCATGCCCAGGACCACACTAACGCCTTTGCTCAAAACAGTACTCAGTCTAAAGGTATATTGATATATTTTATACTGAAACCTTTGGTTATTAACAGCAAAGGGTGGTGTCCTTTTTTTTTTATATCGTGCTTTTCATGTACAAAAAGCAACGTTTTATCCAGATGTGGATTATCAAAAACCAATAACAGGTAATTTTATTGTTAAATCGTAAATATAAATATGAAATATAAACTCATGTCACTTTAAACCGAAAAAGACATGGCTGATGATGGGCTTCGGTTAGGATACAGATTCATCCAACCACATAACTGGCTTACTTTTACGAATGCAACATCGAGTAGGTTATTTTTAGAACTTCTTTCTACGTATAAAATAAATGGCTAAAAAAATGATAACAGAGAATCAACAAGCCGAAACAAGAGTACAAAGCAACAGCTTGAGCAAAATGGACACAACAGGACAAAATGAAAGCAGTGCACCTAAAAAAGTGGAAACAAGAGGGCGTAAGAAAAAGGTGGAGACAAGAGGACGAAAGAAAAAGGTGGAGACAAGAGGACAAAAGAAAAAGGTGGAGACAAGAGGACGAAAGAAAAAAGTCTTGGAACCACCGGCATCATCCAAAAACGAGCTTGTGTTATTGGGATCTGCTTCGCAGGTAATTAAATCTCTACCAACACAGAACCCACATACTTTACAACCCGCAAGTGAACCATACCCCAATACCCTTTCACAGGAACAGAGTGTTCTTCGAACGACAAATGGTAATTACTTATTTGCCTTGTAAAAGAGACATTGTACTAAAGTTAGATGGTGATGGTGGAATTGATAGGACCATATTCATTTAGAACAATGAAAAAATCACCAGTACCCTCTTATTATAAAAATAGTGAAGTTTTGGATCGTATGTATTTGATATTTACTGATGTAAAGGAAACGAAATGACTAATTTTGGACTTTGTGGAACCATTAGAATTCTTTGAAAAGGTCAAAGAGGAAAAAAATGGTGCTGGTATGTGAATATTTGATAGATGTAAAAGGAGCATTTGTATAATTAAATGTGATTAGATATATATCGAGCACCAGGACAAACACCACATAAAAGGAAGAGACGCATGCCTGACACGGAAGGTAGCAAGAGGAAAAAAGACATGGATATTGGCTTGTTGTTCATATACCCTCCTTCTCATTATAGACTCTTCTGATGGATCAAATTCAAAGAGGAAAAAGAGTGTGTCGGATAAAAAAGATGATGATACTGCCATGAAGAATGGACACTTAGATTCTGTTAGACTAACGTCTAATAGTCTAGCCTACTCTAGAAGATGTATGTATATTGCATTGAAAGAGAGAAATGGAGTGGAATCACTGATAAAAACATTGAAATATAGCAAGAAAAAATGTGGAAAGAAATGGAAACAGACGTACCGCTCGAGAAAAAAGAGCAATCAAGTTTTTAGAGGAACATCCAAACGATCTTAAGAATCCAAAATTCCCTCTTAGAGTTGGGCCAAAAGCAACACTAGTCAATATTGGAGAAATATATCCAGCTAACCTCTTCTATAGTGATTGTGTTATCTTTCCTATTGGATATGAACTTATCAGGTAAAGATATTATTATTATTAAAAAAAAAGTTGGATGATGTTTTAAAATATTAAGCAATTCTACAGAGAGTTTAGAAGCACAGTGACTCCTGATGCATTTTCAAATTATACATGTAAAATCACTAAAGAAGGCGACCATCCATTGGTAAATATAGTGTGATATCATTTTTATTTTATCCTCTAACCTTTTTATTATAAAAAAAACAGTTTCATGTCTTGCCACACGACGCACCAGGTGTTGAAATAACATCTTTATCACCGTCAGGTTGTTGGGCTGAAATACTGAAGCGAGCAAACAAACTAATATCAGCTGAAAATCGTGCAAATACAGCATCTGGTATCGAATATTTCCATTTGGGACACGCAATTCCTAAACTACTGATTGAGTTATTACCTGATGCAGAAAAATGCATTGGCTATAAATTTGTACATCCAGACAAGGTGCATTTGAATGAGGATGTTAAAATACCTTGAGCCATTATCATCCAATGTACCCCCTCTCCTTTGTTGTAACAATTTCTTATATTCCCTTCAAAATAGTAAATCATAAGCAAAGAAGAGATTATTGAATAAGCATATAAATCATAGCAATAAACTAATTAAAAAAGGTCTACTCTTCACCGAGTTTCCTTTTTCTATATCGCATTACTATTAATATGAATAAATACCATTATTATAAATGTAATGGTGTTATTTATCCTCACTGTTATTTTTAATGTTGAATATCGGAGCAGTAGTAATTTTATTTAGTAACGATAAAAAAAGGGAAAAATCTAAAAACCTTTTATATTGTTATTTTTTATTCATTTATTTATCCATTGTTCACTTAATTAGCATCATTAAACGATTTAGTTTATCATCGTGTAAATAAATAAACCACTGATTCAACTCAGCTACATTACAAAGTAACAAACGGAGCGGAGTAGTGATTTACTAAATGATTTTCGTTTTTCATTATTATAGAAATGGATCTACTTGCATAAGACATAGAGAAAATCCAAGCTTTGCATTACTAGGCTAGCCAAATATATATTAGTTTTTTTTGCATTGATTATAATGAAAACAAGGGACGCATATGAAACTATTATAAACCAACAAGAATATATAGATACATTCCTATTTTGACAAGTGAATCCAAGAATATTGTGCACTCCGTAATAAGGTACATTATGCGCACATACACAATTTACTACTCTATTTTTTTAAAATTACATAATGCATTAAACAGTTACAAAAAAATCTGTACATTAAATTAAGGTTGGAGGGGATCGCCTATATGCATTCATAACAAATAATAATAATAATAATAGTAATAGTAATAATAATAATAATAATAATAATAATAATACTAAATATAAAAATAAGCATCTAACATAACGTTTACATTTATGATGGCACTAACATAACTGAACATGAAAAAGACAATACATAAAAAAATAAAAAAATTATAATTTAATAATCTGTCAATTTTAAGCCGGTCCGTCCGTCAAAAAAACAATAGCGGAGTATCATAATCAACATACATCTTTCCCCTTTTCACTTTTTTTCTTTCTTAAAAAGAAATGACATGTTCCTTACTTGTTTACTTTCTTTCTTCTTATTTTCTTTTCCTTTTATATTATAAAGCAAATAAATCAGCATTATATTCGTATCACCATCACTAAAACAAAACAAAAAAAAGTATACACTTTTTACTGCCATTCTTGTATAAAAAATTAAAAAATAAAATATGTCTCAAGGTATTTAAATGAAATGCTAGATCCAAAAAAGAAAAAAAAATTCATTATTACCATGAATACAGATATGTATATTTGTCCATTTTTTGCCAATAATAACAACAGCAACAATAATTTGAATGAAACCGGCATCAATCAAGTATCCAGTCAAGTACTCGAGGTGGTTCATCTTTTTCTCGAAGAATTCATCGATCATTTAATGATGAAATCAGCCACCTGTTTTGATATTTCACACCTAAAGTCATCGATACTCGAAATATTCTCACACAACTTGGGAAAACAGCTGCTTGTTGAAGCAGAAATTGAGCTCAAGCAGCAGCAAGAAAAGGAACAACAACATACCATTTATTCTGAAGCCTTTTATACTCAACAATTGGCATTGCAAAGAACTTTTCAGAAATACAGCGCGTTGGAGAATGGTGAGATTGGACCCGTGGTTGTCATTTATGTTACTAGCATTGTGGAACATTTGGCCGAGTATATTCTTAATTTGGTGGTTGCTGGCGGAGATGCAGAGGATATAGGCATCAAGGAGGTGTATGATGCTTTGTTGGAAGACAAGCAGTTGGCACAGTTATTTCAAAGCATGAATTTGAAGGAGCAATTGGAGGTAAAATAACAACAATGAAAATTATATAGTTATTTTGGAACTTAGTGTGTGTTATTTCTTTAGGCAAGAATTGGAAATTCTTTACCAACACCACTTCCAAGCCCAGTGTCTTTAAAAAAAAACCAATTTATAATGCGCAGTTCATCAGTCTGTAAGTGAATACACTGTTTTCAATTTTTTTTGTCTTGAAAAAGAAGAATAGAAGAAGAAAAAAAAAAGTAGAATGTAATAGAATGTTTAACCTGGTTTAGTGTCTATAGCAACCCGTAATGACCCTGACATTGGTAATACTGATGATCACAGACCTCGTGCCTCCTCTATTAAATCCAGTGAAAGCGTTCAGGACAGACCACTTTCCAAGTCGGGTTCAATAAGTAAAGGGCGGCGTTTTCAATTCTTTAAAGAAAAGCGTAACTCCATTTCGCTTAGTTTTACAAAAAAGGCCCATTCAACACCAACCACGCCTATCAATACGGATTTTGACAATTTGATTCGCTCCGGAAACACAAAGAAAGTGACACTTACTCCCAACCGTTTAAGGTCCATCGAAATAAAGGAAGGTTTCCAATCAGCAACAGCAGCGCCATTTATTCCGTGGGAGAAGTTTAGTAGTGCGCCAATAAACAAGGGGCACGCTACATCAAAAAAGACGTTAAGGGTCCCACCTCCACCTCCTCTTCCTGTGCCTCCTCTTCCTCGTATGAATGGGCCTAGCCCTCCGCTTACACCTGCTTCTAGTGTTTCATCCTATTCGTACCAAAAATCAAAGCAGCAGGATGCAGGGTCCGATATGGTATCATTGGATACGCTAAAAAGTTCTTCACCGCCTCCGCCATCCATTACCTATTCCGGAGATTCGACTCCTACTGAGGAGGAGGAGGAGGATGCTGATGATACCCCAAAGCACCATAGTAATATAGCTGGCTCTATATTATTACCTGTTGTTGTTATTAAAAAGTCTGTCAGCACCTCAACAGAGGAAACAGAGGAAGAGGAAGATTCTCTCTTTTCCTCTTCCAATATGATTTATGCATTGCCTGAAATCAGTCAGACATTTATCACAAATGTTTCCAAAGAAGATAAAGGATGTCAAACAGATCCCATCATTTCAGAGGAGGAGGAGGAGGAGGAGGAGGATGTTGATGATGATGACATAAGTATATTGAATATCGATATTGAAGTATTTGTTTGATGAAATGCATTGAAAATAAATGGAAAATAGTAAATAGCAAATAGCAAATAGCAAATAAGCACATTATTAAAAAAATACTCACATTCTCTTTCTCTTCTCTTTAGTCTCCTTCCCCCCTCTTTTTTTCTTTCTCTTTTACTATGTCTTCATACAACCACATAATTTAATAAATCATAAAATGACAATAATAAACACGTTACTTTTTCATTGTTTTATCAACTAATTTGTCATTTACATTTTTAAGGTGTTAAAGATGCCTTTACTTTACTAAACAGCAACTTTGCATCTGCCTCTCCCACTTGATCCACAATTGTCTTTTCCAAAGCCTCCCAAAACTCGGGACCTGCCAATTTTTTCTCGGCGTCGAGTGACACACCGAAGCGGCCCGTTGTTGCCTCTGTGGCAGGAGCAACAGCCGTCACCATCAAATGAATAATGACACCTTCCTGAACGGAGAGTTCCTCCAATGTCTTTTGGTCGGCCAATACCTTACCCTTAATCAATAGGCGTTGGCGCTGAACGGGGATGGTCTGCTGCTGATAAATGCGCTGCTTCAATTGGGAGACGGTGTCGCTGGAGGTAAGATTGCCAATGGTGAATTGTTTGGCGGGTTTTAATACCTTGACTGTCACTTCAAATTTGTTGGTATCTTGAGCTACTTCACGCGTAATGGCAGTGGTGGCGGGCTTGGGTTCTAAGTTGGTATCTTAGTAAGAGAACAGGTACTTTTATTACATGTAATACCTTCAATGGTGCTGTTAATGACAGGAACTCTCTGTGAAAAAGGGTAGCGGGTTGGAATATATCGCAAAAAACACGTCATTGTTTATGAATCATCTAACCTTTATTTTTAAGGGCTTTGGCAAAACACGTTGCATGTAATCATCACCATAACGGACAGATTTATTAGAGAGAGATTCCAAGTAGAGATTAATAAAATCTAATTCGGTTTGAGCAGACTGCATCTTGTTTGATGTAAAAAAAAAAGTATAAATAAATAAAAAATGTTAAATTTCATGTTGGATATATATGAAAAAAACAAAAAACTTACAATTACCACGTGACCCTTTCTTTTCTTGAATGAAAAGGCCTTGATTTGTTGCACAGAGCTTGCCCTTCATCTTATTATTAAAATAAGCGTTTTTAATTCTGGCTTGAGGTGTCTCTTTTCATCGAATCAGTGGAAAAATAGGGACAGGAAAGACAAACGTTGAAAGATGACGAGAAAAAAAAAAGCAGTTTATTACTGTTACTCCTCCACATGCCATCCAGTTGATGACGATTGTAGTGAAGTTTTCAACCAAACTGATCATCGAAACGAGCTTCATGATGCATTAGAGAAATAGTAATGATATTGTAAAGAACAACAAACATTACAAATATCACTTTTCAGCCTAAATACTCGGACGCAATGCCCGGAAATGTACCAGCTTTGCCGCCAAGAAATTAATTATTATTTTTCCGTTCCTTGTTTGACAAGAAAAAAAAAAGTGGCAACTATATATATTTGTATCTCTCTTGTCATCGTTTACTCGCTTCTCTTTCACAAAAAAAAACAAAAAAAAAAAACATGGCATCTCAAGATCCTGTCATATTTATCAACTCGACAGTCACTTCCATTTATAGTGTCTTTGAATCCATTCCAGGCACCACACTCGCTTATGCCTATTTAAAAAGCGCCTATCAAAATGACCCCTTTCGTATCCTTCTAGAATTGTTTCTTGTCTTCTTTACTATTAAATACATGCTTTCAAAAAAATATAAACCGGATGATAATAATGTTACTTTAACGAAAAAGGTAGATCGTGTAATATAACTTTTTATCCTCCCCCGTCACTCTCTAACAAATATATAGGAGGTAGATGAACTTGTAGATGATTGGCAGCCTGAACCTTTAATACCCAATCAAACCGCATTCGACCGCTTCAATCTCTCCACTTTACCCATCATTGAAGATGGTCAGGGCGCAAAGGCCAAAGTGGTAGGGCATAGTAAACCCTTGATGAATCTTGCCACAAGTAACTTTTTAAACCTCGCCAACGCCGACCGTATTCATGCCAAGGCCATTGAAACGTTAAAAAAGTATGGTGTCGGTACCTGTGGTCCTCGTGGGTTCTATGGTACCATTGATGTTCATATGGATTTGGAGAGAGATATTAGTCACTTTTTGGGTACAGAGGATACCATTCTGTATTCTCAGGATTATGCTGCTGTGTCTTCTGTCATTCCTGCGTTTTCAAAGCGTGGTGATTATATTGTTTGGTAAGTACTATTACATGATGAATGTAGCAACAACTAAGTCCCCCTTTTTTTTTTTAGTGATGATGGTGTTGGTTTTGCTGTTCAAAAGGGTGTTCAAATCTCTCGTTCTATTGTTCGTTATTATAAGCACAATGATATGGACGATTTGGAGCGTGTATTGAATGAAATTCAAGATGAACATATCAAGGTATAATTCAACTTTTTGTCACGGCTTTTTTGCATCTTGTATTCTGATGCCTTGTTTTAGCTGAAGAAACGTTTGACCCGTCGTTTTATTGTAACTGAAGGATTATCTGCAAACTATGGTGATATTGCTCCCTTGGGCAAATTGGTAAAAAATAAAAAACAATAATGGGACTTGTCGTTACTGTTATTAAGCATAAATCCATTTTCTAGGTTGAGTTGAAGAAGAAATTCAAATACCGTTTAATCTTGAATGAATCCCAGTCGATTGGTGTTCTAGGTCGTCGTGGTGCTGGTCTCACTGACTTGTACAACATTGATGTAAACTTTTTTTTTTTTTTTTTTTTTTTTTTTT